>QNUK01000101.1:0-100000 GCA_013621035.1 Clarias magur | reverse complement strand
GAGCCCCCGGTGATCTTCTCAGCTGTCCCCACTATCCACTGTTGAGTCTTGTGTCCGTGATGGGACAATTCCCAAAACAGACTGTGATGCAGCTGCTCAGGATGCTCTCGATAGTCCCTCTGTAGAAGATTAACAGTTAGGGTGAAAAATAAAAAAATTGTGGGTAGTCCTTAAAAGAGCTGTGCGTGCAAGACGAACAAAGAATATATTTTGCAAGGAAGAATGGGAGAAAATCCCAAGTACAGTACAAGAATTGAAAGACTTTTAGCTTCCTATAAAAAGCGTTTGCAAGCTGTGAGCTCTATGCCAGCAGAAGTTACTAAATACTGATTATGTAGGGTGTCCAAACTTTTGCACAGTGCCACAATAATGTTTTTATTTTTTATCTTTGTTTAATTTGTGACATAAAAAGTTAACATCTTTTCAATTAGTTAATAGATTTTGATGATTTTTTAAATCAAACTTTTGCACAAGACTCTATATACACGTGTGTGTGTGTGTGTGTGTGTGTGTGTGTGTGTGTGTGTGTGTGTAGTGGCAGGGCTCGGCTTTGGGATAATGAGCGGCGCTTTCTCCATGATCAACATCCTCTCCGACTCTCTGGGTCCAGGTACTGTGGGCATCTTTGGAGACGCTCAGTACTATTTTATCACCTCAGGTCAGTCTACACACAAACATCATCTTTTTTCCTCTGTGAATGTGTTTCAATTGTTTCTTTTCTAAAAAGTAATGGAACTGTAGTTTTTTATTTGAATTATGATATGATTTTTTTTTTTCAGGCTTTTTGAAGCTAGTTTGAAAATGTTGCATAAAAAATGGGATATAGTCGCTACAGTATTTTAATAATGTGAACTTTACATGATATGTTATATAATTGTTTAATATCATATACATTATCATGCTTGTTCCTGGATGTTCCGTATACCATTCCAGATTTAGGGTGCAATTGATGTTCCAGTTCACACCAAAGGTGTGTGTTATGGTTGAGGTTAGTGTTCTGAGCAGGGTAATGTAGTTCTTCATGAAGCTCAGTATGAGTGCGGTGTCACTGTCATGCTGGAACCTGTTCCGGCCTTGTAGTCTCAGGGAAGGGAAAGTGTAATGCTACAGCAAATAGAGACATCCTATACAATAGTGTCCTTCCAAATTTGTGACAAATGTTTGGGAAAGATGTAAAGTAGCAGTCAAAGGTTTAAACACAAGTTTGGATTTATTTTCTACATTCCAGAACAATACTGATTTTTTTCCCCCTCAAAGTTATAAAATAACATATGGCTTTGGGTAATCAAAAAAAGTGACAATGACGAGAACAGTTATAAGACACAAACACAACCGTATTGTCAAGTGCATTTACGAAACCCATCAAGCACCATGATGAAACTGGCTCTCATGAAGACCTTCCCAGAAAAGCAAGACCAAAACCTACCTCTGCTGCAGAGGAGAAGTTCATTCCGAGTTACCAGCCTCTAAAATCACAAATTGATGTTATTATGAAAGCTTTACAGCATACAGCAGACACATCTCCATATCAATTTTAGTGTTGCTTCACAATGTAGAAAGAAAAAAAAAATCTGGAAAGTCCAAGAATTAGGTGTGTCCAAACTTTTGATTGTTAGTGTACATGATTGTTAGTGTATGATATGATGGTCAGGTGTCCACAAACTATTGGCCATATGGTATTTTGTAAACTTTTTATACTCCATTGTGAATATTTGAAAACTTTATGGAAAGTTGACATGAATTTGTATAAAATGCAAACTTTACATAAATGCTTGATGATGGTTATGTTAGTAAGGTAAAGTTTGAAAACGTTAGCTATTACTGGACAAAATGGTAATCATTAGAATGTTGACATAAAAGTTAATTATTTATAATAATGAAATTACTATAGAGGATGATGCTGATAAAAAATGGCTTGTTTTATATCAGGAAGTAAGTACCTTTATTAAACATTAGTCAGTGTTGATCCTTATTAGGAGAGTAAGGAAATGCAGATATGAATTAATTGTAGAGATTCCTGAAATATTTTTCTCATGTCAGTGTGTCATGAGCAGCTCAGTATCTTAGGTTTGTATGCTGTAATTGATTTGAGTGTGTGATTATAATGATGGTGTGAGTTGTTGGTATTAAAGTTGACCTGTGGACTTCTTACAGCTCTGATGACTCTGGCTATGACATTGCTGCACACGTTCTGGGGTGTGGTGTTTTTCGAGGGCTGTGAGAAGAGCCGCTGGTGGGTCATCGTTGTGGTGGTGTGTCTCCATCTGCTGGTCTCCAGTCTGGTAAGCAAACAAGCCGTCACATGACCCTCAGGTTCTGCACTTATCAAGTCAATATAATTTCTTTCCTGGTTTGAAGCGCGGCGTGCTTAACATGATTGTAAAATGAGACACTGTGATTTAATTGGAATTAATTTTAAGAGGGAAAATAGTTTGAACTGAATCATTTTAATTATTTGACCTGCACTGTGCGTTAATGTTGCTCTTATGCCACGCTTAACCCAAGGATTACAGTTCACAGTTACTGTTAATTATTTTAACAGATTTAACTCTCTAATTTTTCTGGACATAGCCGTATATACAGCTAGTTATTGGGGGGGGAGGAGAAGTGTCACCTATTTTGATTTAAGACCTGACAAATCCTTTTAAGGAGCATCAAAGAAACTCGGTAGCATCATTTATAGCCACGGGGGGGAGACACTGCTTGTCTTTCACACAGCCAGTTCAGGTTATGCTTTATAGCTTTTTGTTTTTCATGCACCCGATTAGTGTAATTAACGTCTCTGACTCGGCATATGAAGGAAACTATCGATTCTGTCGAACAAAATGTCATCATCTGAATTCTACTCAAGCTGAATCATATGTTTCTTGGATATTTATTAATGCCAGATATCTCCACGGTTCAAAATACATGAATATATATTAATCCAAGGGTTGGCAAAACTCTTTATAAAATAGTGTAATATTTCACTTCATGTAAGCATTAATAATGTTGTTTAGTTAGACTACTAAACACTGAACACAAAAACGTCATTCCAATAATAAATTACCAAATATTTACAAGCAAAAGTGAAACAAAGCTGGTAAATGACCTGTACACTTAATGCTGAAAGAAAAGCATAATGGATTCATAAAATTCTGTCAATAAAGCTAAAATTTTCCCCATGATTTTATAAATTAGGGTGTCATTCAAGAGGGCAATTTACACTACCAGTTAAAAGTTTATTTTTTATTTCTTTCTACATTGTAAAACAATGGCGACGGCATCTAGAATCTCCAAGTAACTGGAAGTTAATTAATTCCCATTAACGACACCTAAACTGTTTTCTAGCCTTATTGTCTTAGATGTGCTCGAGACTTTGCTCACATGGAATTTAATTTCATACTCAAAATCGAGTTTTAAAAAATGTACAGCGCCATTTATTGAATTTTGGATTGAACTAAAATTTTTACATGTTACCATGAAATGTGCAGAGTGAAGGTGTGGGATTGTGTTTATTAAGTAGATTTCAATGGCACACTCATAAGCACATATTAAAAAATTTACAGCGCCATCTGTTAAATTTTGAGATGAACTAATGATTTTTTCCAAAGTAGATTTCTTTCTTTCTTTTTTATTTTTTTATTTAAATTATTATATAAGGGTGTTTTCCATTTACATTTCAAAGTAGAATATCTTCTCTTCCCGAGGGCCGATTGCGATGAAACAAAGCCTGTATGTTACCTCAAGCTTGGTCAAATACACTTGTGAAAATCAACAATTTTTTCTAAAAAAAAAAAAAAAAAAGTTAAAGAAGGAATGTTGATGATAAGGTAGTTTCTCTTATCACCTTTACGCATTATAACAGCTAATAAATAAGTACAACCAAATGTAAATCAAACACCTGTAATCGACTCCCTCTAGATTTCTCTCCAGCCCTCAGCAGAACCTGGTTATTTCTTGATGTAGTCTGTTTAACATGACCAAATCCTGTTAAACTTCCTTGCAGATGTTTGCATGTCTGTACCTATTGTGTAATAGTAGTGAGGAGAGAATGCAAAATATTTTGGATGTTCCTCTCTCGACCCACATGGTATCTGTACTCTTCATTGTGTATTAAAGAATGAAACTTGAGAATGTACTTTGATGCGTTGATAAGAATTAAATCACACGATTGCGTCCAACCAGAACAGAAATACGTTAGTGATTAGGACTTGTAACAAAACAAACCTACTGCAAAATACTGCATTTTATTAACATTTTAGCCAAACATGCCGTTTTACTGTCTCACACCCTTCCTTACTCTGCATCGTCCTCTTTGTCTTTCATACACACATGTACACCGACAGTCTCTGATGAACCCGCTGTACGAAGGCAGCCTGCCCCCTGTGTATGTTGTAACAGCAGTCATGGCCGTGTGGGCGTTTTTCTCTTCAGGAGGGTCTCTGAACAACCTCTCAAAGCTCTGTACACGTAAGATCTCTACTCATTATTTTTTAAACCTTCATAGTTTTGAATTAAATCACATGTAAATAATGTAACAGGATTGTGAGGTTATTGATAAAATCCCCACACAGCTCTCAGCCATAGTCTCTGAACAAAATACATTTATGAGAAATATCATAGTGCAACATTTATTCATCTCAGTTCACGACCCACATGGTATCTGTACTCTTCATTGTGTATTAAAGAATGAAACTTGAGAATGTACTTTTTACTGCAAGTTCTGGTAAGAAACATTATAAATGTGACCTGTACAGGTGTTTTCAACTCCTGAACACCCTTATCTGCTAATCCATCAAAGAGCATGAGCCAACCTGTCCTATCCTGGCTTCTGGAAAACAAAAGAGAGAATCTCCACATACAGTCATGTGCCCCGTCTTTTAATTGTATGTGCTTTTGTTTAAAAACATAATTAAGCTAGCAGGTATTAGTACTCTGTTAGACAAATACATCCTCGGCCGAACAACTATATAAAATAAAAATGTGAGCAATACTAAATATCATGATTCAGTAGCTTGTAGTTCCACCTTTAGCAGCAACAACTTGAAGTAATTATTTCCTGTATGACTTTATCAGTCTCTCGCGTCATTGTGGAGGAATCTTCTTTACAACATTGTTTGAGTTTATTGAGGTTTTTGGGTATTTGCCTATAAACAGCTCTATTATGGTCCTACCACAGCCTTTCAACTGGGCTGCGGTCTGGACATTGACTAAGCCATTCCAAAACCGTTCTGATGTAGTTTTACATCAGATCACTGAATGAACCAATTTCAGCCAAATCTTCAGCTGTTGTACAGATGGCCTCACATTTCCCTCTACAATACTGTTGTATACAGAAGAATTCATGGTCGACTCAATGTCCACCAGGCGCTGTGACTGCAAAACAAGCCCAAATCATCCCCCCTCCATAGGATGTGTTTCTGCTGAAATGCCGTGTTGAGCATTAAGGCTAAACCACATGTTCTTTTTTTTAGAAAGAAGTTTATTTTAGAAAGAAGTGTTTCTCCTGGAAGTCCTCCCAAACAAACCGTACTTGTTCAGTCTTCATCTAATTGTGCGATCATGGACATTTAACATGCTCAGTGAAGCCTGTGGGGTTTGACAAGTAACTTTTTTTATATATATATGAGCATTGCATGGTGTGAGCTTGGGGTGAATGTGCTAGGACGTCCACTCCTGGGAAGACTTTGTCATCTGCCACTTACCCTCTTAAATCATGTGAAAGCGACTTAGTACGAGAAACTTGGTATTGCCCACATTTTTTTATTCCGCTTTCATTTCATTTTTGTTAAATAAATAATGTTGTTGTTTTACCTCTCAGGTTGTATTTGCCTAATCTTAAGACCTGCTGCGATCAGATGATTGTTCTGTTTTTAAACAAAAGCACATAGAATCAAAAGACAAACTTTAGCACATGACGTGTAAGGAATGAGGAAGAACTGAAGAAAAACAGAGATAGTGAGAAAGAGAGAGAGCAACACATTAAAAATGAACTAGATTGAAACTGTTGCTGAGGCACTTTATATGTAAATATACAGTACTGTGCAAAAGTGTGCCATATTAGGTGCCATATTATCTGTAGTACAAATTTTGTTATACAAGTTTATTATGTCTGTGTTATTATGTACAATTCCCTACAAAGATACACTACAATTAATGCATAAATAATATTACAGGCATGCAAATATTCTTCTGTAAAGAAAGCAACATATTACATGATAGACCAATTTTCAGATGGGGGGGAATCAGTAATGTAGACTCCTAGGTTTTGCATGAAAATAGAAAGGAGCGAGTGTGACGAAGTTACCAAAAAAAACTCCGGAATATGCTTTCTCCAGAATTCTCCAGCATGCTCAGTAAAACCTGAGTTCTTTTGGTAACTTCGTCACACTCGCTCCTTTCTATTTACATGTACTAAATTTGTACAACAGATAACATGGCACCTAAGACTTTTGCACAGTAATGAATATCTGTATAATTTTGTAGGTTAACATATTCAGAGGATTATAAACTTAGCACACACCACCTCTCTCTTTAATATTGAGTAATTAAATTACCCAGTGAAACAGATATTATAAGCTGACCTTGTCCTGGACATTGACATTGACGTTGTCTTCCAGGACCAGTGTTCTGTGCCAAAGTTGAGTTCATCCAATATAACCTGCAATGTAATATGTTTAGCCTAACAACTCCCGTGTTTTTCTAGCCAGTTTGTTCTTGTTAGAGAGAATGTTTGCAATAAAGATCTAGGCTGTCTCTCTGTCTCTGTTTCAGCCCAAGTGCATGACTCTGTCCGCAGGTAAGAGGACCGAGGTAGCGTCTTCGTAAGGGAGCCATGCCCTGACCTCACCGCGTGACTCAGGCAGTTTGTTGGGAAGCTGCATTCACTGCTCGGAGTAAACGAAGCAGCCGGAGAAAGAACAGCAGTAGCAGCGACAATCTGTTCTGATGATGCCCCCGGGGTTGAACTCGAACCCCCAGCAACAGGGCTGCCTTACAGATTATAGGACTCTCAGATCATGCTCATTGTGTAAATAGCTTGACATCTTCTTCACACACGTCAGAATCTATGCTTTTATTGTATTTCTTTGATCACGAGCAAGCATTGCAGAGTAGTATTTTACATTTAACACAGTGTTTGTTTTTTTTCTTTTTGTAAACCGCAAGTCATTTTTGTGTTCCTTTCTTATTTCCTCTGATGAACGTGTCGTGTAAATATTAATAGTAAGCCTTACGAGGATTTTTAAAAGAAAAAAAAAAAATCAAGGTAGGAGAGATGACCTGGGGCTGGACTGTGTCCCCTTTACAGTCTGGATTTGTTCCTTTTAATCTGTGGATTGGGAATTTTACTTCTCTATAAAAGCAAAACCGAACCTGAATAAAATAAATGTAATTTGCTGTCAAGCTTAATGACGTTGCAAAAGAGGTTCAACACTTGATCGGTGTGTAATTCCCGAAGTCATTACCACAAACTGTTTTTGCTGCTGCTAATGTGTTTTGCATTTGCACTGCAGTAAACTAAATACATTAAGCCATGATTGACTGTGGGAGTTTAATGTGTCAATCAGCAACCTGGCCATAAAAAGCTGCCTTCTGTGTTTGTTGAATCATAAGAAATCCTGACTTTAAAGCTGCAGCAAATCCATTGCTCTGACACGGTCTTTTCCCAGGACGTTTTAGCTGCTAATGCGTTCCCTTAACAGTTCAGCATCCTCCACAGTGGATCAGCAATTTGTTGATTTCTCCATTTCACACATATTGCACTTGTTGATTGAGTGAGATCTTGCAGCACAGAGCCGGAAACATTTACATTTTATTATTATTATTATTATTATACATTTTTTTTTTTTTTTTCAAAATTCAACATGGATAGAACCTCCGTCTCACGAGTTCCACATTGGGGCAAACATATGCAATGTGAATGTTCAAAGTCCACTGGCAAATATATTGACTCACCTACTGTGTATATATACTAATTATGCAGAATTCGCTTTGTAATCTCTTACATTAATTCTTTGAAACCCGTCACTACAACCTCAGTTTTTACATGCTTGGTTAACATGTCCATCTATATCACCGCCCAGTAGAAGTCAGGAACACCGGTCCTCCTCCTTAATGTAGCAGTGATTTCACCTGCATCCTTTTCCTTTTTTCCCCCTCTCTCTCTGGTTTCTCTACTAACAGACTGTTGATGGCTTCATGTTTAAAATCTCTCAAACTCTATCTTGTGCAACTTGGTGCAAACATGTCCCTGTAGACAACAAGCAATACAACAGCTCTTTCTTGCGTTCAGTTCTGCCGCTTCAAACCCTGGTGCTGGCTTGTGTTATTTCAGGAGACGTACGTTGATTTGTTTCCATTTCCGTGAAACCTTCTCTCTGTCATGGATGAACAAGTGCTTTCTTTTTACGCCCATATGGTTATTTAACCAACATAATGCTGCTTTGCTCTAAGTGAGATTATTTGTTTGACTTTCTGCGGGTTTTGACTTGCCTCTCAAAAGAACAGTTTCCAGACCAGCACACTGATAACACACATCCATAAACACATCTTTCATGGCTTTAATATAAATCTGTGCTATATAAACTTTTTTTTCTTCTCCAGCAGAACCGTTAATTTCGGTACGTTACACGGGCCTGAGCCGATGTTATTGATTGCTTTTTTTCCCAGTTTAATTTTCTCAGTCATTTTGTACCTGGTTAACCTGTGCCGCATCATACAACAGTACAAACTTTCGTCTCAGGACTCACTGTGTGATTAAGAACAAGCAAACTGACGTTCTGGACTAGTCCAAGGCAGCTTCATCTTTCTGAGGCATGACTGGATTTTAACAGCTACCTAGAACACATCATCTCTCTGGGCATTTCTCTGTCCTAAATAAAAAGCCTCCTGCAGTATGCACCAAGTTCTGCAGAAGAACGCGTTTCTCTTGTGGTTTATTTTACCCTGTTATCTAGTCATTTTTACGACTATCATGATGAGCAAACTTCTTATAACCTTAAATGAACCTTCTGAACATTGATGGAGGTAAGAACACTTACCATAGTTGCAGTGATACTCCCCATGTCTCTGCCATAGAACAAGATTTATACAAGCCTTCTACAAATTGTTTTTCTTGCTGGTGTGCTACCTTTGTACACTTACAGTTTATCTTTCACTTGGAAACATGAATATTGCATTCCTTTTATTAAGATACTGTACAGGAGTAAGGCTAAGGAGAACACCTTTTAATACCCAGACAATTTGCACTTTAGTACTATTTTATTACTAAGTCTACCAGATGATAAAAATATCACTCACCAGATGTAAAGAGAGATCATCATCTTTCAGTTATCAGTCTTCTCACAAGACTTACCCAGAACACAACTGTGTTTGGTTGCCATTATTAAGTTGTAAATGTTTAATATTTTGTTCTTTAAAATCTGTATTTAACATTCTATACTAACAATAAAAATTAGGGTCTGTATTCACAAAACTTGTTAGAATTCATTTCTTAGTCTTAAAAAGTCCTAGCCTAAAAGTGATTTAGTAAACTTCGTAAAGCAACTAAGTGAGTAAGAAAAGTACAAAAACCTTTATCTTAGTGAAGAGGTGTGGTCGACACTGTTGCTAGGGATGAGGCAGAAATTCAAGGACTGTGATTGGTTGATAATCTGTAAAGATCTCAAAATGCGCTCTTTGTAAAAATGGAATAGACAGTGAAATATATAAAGAAATTGTATAATAACATAAGCAGGCTACTTCATACAAAGTTTCTGGTATAGGCTAAATATCTTAAAGTTATAGTAGTTACTATGTTTAGGTTCTTACATTTATTTACCATACTGATATTACTTGTAATGATATTACTTGCAATCCATTTCAGATTGATGGGAGCAAATGACTCACCTTTTACCAGTTTACATGATTGCAGGAGAGTGTGTTTAAGTTGCACATTTGGATGATATGTAGTCAACAATCCAAGAGAGATGTAAGGAAGTAAAAAAAAAAAAAACTAATTGGACAGAAGAGCACTGTTTACTTTTAGCTTTATGTTCAGTGTTTGGAGAATACTTCTTTCCGCCATTTTGTCCTCTGCTATAGAAACTTTTAAAAGTCCTTCTCACCACTCTTAACAATTTTTACCTTAGGAGCTTTTATTAGGGCTAAGATGTTTTGTGAATAATTTTTATTTTAAACTAAAATTTAATCCTAAATTTTAGGGGAAATTCTAAGAAAATGTTATAAAATTTTAAGAATTTTATAAGAAAATTCTTAGAATTCCATCGCTAGGAGCAACTTTTAGGCTTAAGAAGCTTTGTGAATACGGGCCCTGAAGTTGAGATGGCTGTTTCTTTGGATTTTCCTATGTGGAAGTCAGAAATTTCCAGTTACCAGTTTTTAGACAAATCATAACTATATTATTAGCAATAATCATAACTAGTGTGCACCAGGATTTTGGGAAAACTATGAGGTTAAAGTTCTTATCACACATTTTTATTTTGGTTCGTAATATTTAAACAATTATGTAATGGATAGGAAAACTTAAATTAAGTTAGAAACTCTGCAATTATGCAGAATTCGTTTGCAGTTAGTGTCTTTTATGTTAATTCTTTTAAAGCTGTTCCTCAACCTCAAGAGCTCAGTTCACAAGGATTTTGGAAAACTATTCACATTTGTATGCTACTTTGTAATGTAACACACTAATTGTAGTATTTATTATAATTAACTTTTGAAAAAAAAAAGTTTTTTTTTTACTCTCCTTGCTTTTCAATACAATTTGACCATCTGTCAAGCATCTTTCGTACTCCCTCATTAAAATGTTTTAGACTTAGGCCACAAATGCACCACTGTCATCCGTTCTTCATTCAAAACGAATCTTCATCCTCGTCTGCCTGCTTTCGGAGGATCAAAAATGTGAAAGTCTGATGGAGCAAGATCAGGACCGGTATTCACAAAGCTTCTTCTAAAAAGTCCTAGCTGGGAGACCTAGACTAAAAGTTTTTAGAGCAACTCTGAGTAAGGAAAATAGAAAAACTTTTATCTTGGTGAGGAGGTGTGATTGACCCCGTTGCTAGGGATGATGTAGCAATTCAAGGACTGTGATTGGTTAATAAAAAATAAACTCTGACCTCTGCAAAGGTTTTGAAATGAGCTCTTTGTGAAAACAGAATACATGATAATAGAACCAACAGTGAATCATAATTTTTGTATATGAAGAAATTGTATAATCTTGACTACAGGCTACTTTATGCAAAGTTTTTAGGCTAAATGTCTTAAAGATAATTAAACGCTAAATGTTGAAAATGTGTCTACTTTGGAAGCAACCAATTTCCACACAGTAGTTACTATATTTACGTTCTCACATTTATTTACCGTACTGATTTTATTACTTGTAATTCATTTTAGATTGATGGGAGCAAAATGTCTCAGCTTTTACAATTTACATGATTGCAGGACAGTCTATTTCATTTGCACTTTTGGATGGTATGTAGCCAGCAATCCAAGAGAGATGGAAGGAAGTAAAACAAGAAGACCAAATTGGACAGAAAAGCAGTGTAAGATTTTTCTTAGAATTTCATCACTAGGAGCAACTTTTAGGCTTAAGAAGCAAGCTTTGTGAATACCGGCCCAGGTCTTCAATAAGCATCTCAGTGTAATGAGCGCTGTTGATTGTTGAACCTTTTTCCTGATGATGTTTAAAAAAAAAAGTAACTGTCATCAGTTTTCCATACGAAGGTTGACTAAAAAAAAAAAAAAAGTTTTCTTGATTGTCGATTGATGACGTTTTCGTTCTATACTCGTCCGTTTACTCTCAGGCTCATAGTGACGAATCTGTTTCTCATCACCAGTAATGATTCTCTTTAAGATACTATCATATTCCTTAGAGTATTGGACCAAATTTTGCTTGCAGTATCTGAATGCTTCTGGTTACATTCTTCCGTGAGTTGTTTTGGCACCATTTTTGCTCGCACTTCAGTTACAAATGAACTGCTGTAACACATTCACACCTGCACAGCAGTGACTGGGGAGACGCTAGCCTTGAACAGAAAGCGCTGATAAGACAGTGCAGCCAACAAGTTTTTATATGACTGGAGTACTGATAATTTTTAACTCACCCTCATAGTTTCCATTAAGCTGAAGTGAACCCAGCGGTGGCATAAAAAGTAATGATAGTTCCTTTTTTTCTGGTCCATAAACAGTCCGTCATAAACAGTATAAAGTAAGACAGATAGCTAGATAGATGGTTGCTTTTTCTTTTATAGTTAGGGCACTGCTCTTAAATTTCCATCTTTGCCAGAGTATTTTATTGACATAGTATAGTGTTGACAACATAAATTATGACAAGGTATTTTAATGATCATCCTTTCAAGAGACTATATGGCTGTAGATTTATTACCTGATGATTATGGATCACTAGGCGTTTAACACGCTTTGGTACCAAACTGAAAGGTAGATTAACCCTCACAAAAGGGGTCAGTCTTTTGCTTTGGCTGTAAATATTTGCCTCTGAGGTGTGTTTCTTTGATGCATGCGCCTGACCCGGGTCATACGTTTGTGAAATCTAGCCAAATCAAACAGTTCTTGGGTTGTACCAGTTGCCTTCAAATACTACGAGTTAATACAGATGTTAACTTTTACAAATGTATTTCAGAAAATGAATGTGTGAGCTAAGACATGGCTGTTTGGTTTTAACATGCCAGATAGGTGTGTGTTGTGTATCAGAGTTGAAAGGACTGTGAATATTTAGAAACAAGTTAGGTTTAACGCCATTTCCCGTAAGGAGCGCTCAGATTTATTTAACCTGCATACCTTAACAAAGGACAAAGTTAAAATTTGATCAGATTTGCTTCGGTCACCTGACTACTGTTGGATGTGCAATCTGGAAACTGCACTCACATCATTAAAAAATAAATAAATAAAAAAATTTCCACCGCTCTTGTCTACAGTGACTACAAACTACAAGAGCCCTGATCGCTCTATAGAACTGCCAGTGTGTAAAAAGTGGAAAAACACTGGACTGCAATTATGGTGTAATCACCCTCAGAAGGTCATCACCTATAGGACTGATGGACACACTGCATCAGCTGTTTGTAACATAAGACATAAATCAGTTCCCTAAGACTGAACATATTTCTTCTGGAAATAGAAAGATTTTATGCATAAAGTTTTATGGTATCCCTTCACCAAAAGGATCAAATGGAAGGAAACAAGACAGATGGACTAAACAAGACTGTCCCTATACTCATTTCTGCCTTATGTTAGTGTATTTGCTATTCATAAGGTCTTTGGTTGCAGTATCATGAGGCGGCAAATCAGCAACATGCGATTCCTGCTTGAAGATTGAATTCGCTTTTTTAGATGACAAATTGCGAGATCGGTTCAAACAAGAGAATGAACTTTGTCCGAACTCCGTGTGTGTTATCAGACTGCATCTGAGCCGACGTTGTCACTGTAAACGGAGCAAATGACTCACAAAGAGCCACCACATTACAGTGATTATATTATGACTACCTTGCTCGGTCACCGTGTTTAGTTAAACAGTTTGTCTATTGATCCCGCTCTCTGCCGTCCCATTTAACTGTGGGAAACACCTCACTGGATTGTTTCATATATTATACCTTTAAGCCATTTAATGACCTGGTCTTATCTGTAACAGATCCGTCTTGCATTATGGATTCACTTCAACTTTTACCTCAGAAACATGAAGACATTTTATTTGTCTGGATCGATTTACACAAAACATTGCTATTCATTCATAAAGAAGTTGCTTTTGTGCGCATCATTAACAATTATTGCCATGGACAGTTTATCATCATTTCATATAATTCAATGCTTAATTTAAACATGAGAAATGACATAGAAAATGGTCATAAATAAGACAATAGTGGATAAGATTGTGAGACATTCCACCATACAACAGTAAAACACATTTATATACAGATGTTAGAAGAGTTGCCTTTTTTTGGGCAGTGAGACAAGAAGACTATCTTCCCTTTTCCAATAAAAAGCCCACACAAGTCAAGATATGTCCATTTTCTTAACCCCCAAATGATCAAACTGAATTCTTATTCCTCATGAATTAAGTAACTACAATAAAAGTTGTAGTTACAGGAGTGAGGGGTGTAAGTCTACGCTCGTCTAGGAGTTTAAGAGGTTAAAATACTGTTTTTCTATTTACAGTACATTCACCAGTGTCTTTACATCAACTCCAGAAATGTTTTCCAGTGTAAATATGACCTATGTTTGACATCAGATCACACGTCGCAGCTCTACACGTCTTCTTTGGTTGCTGGTTTATAGATAACATTTTGTCTGGAGTCAGGGTTAAACCTGCAGGGCAAAGAAAGTGTTATTTTTTAGATAAGGTTCAGCTCTGATCTGTGTCAGAAAGTGTAATTTAAGTATTACAGTGTTGGTTCATGAAAGTTCAAAGTGAGAGAAAATGAGAAATAAAGGTCATCCAGGTATCCTACATAAACACACTCAAGTCGGTTCTCAGGAATTGTTAAGTGTTACTCACTTTGAGTGTTTTCGACGCTGTCGATAAGCATAAATGCAGAAAGAAAGCACAGTCAGAGCAAACAAGGCTCCGAAAGCAATGGCCAAGATATCACCTGCAGATCAGAAAGCAGTGCTTTAGAAATATGATATAAAAAAAACGTGTATTTGATTAAAAAGACCTTAAGAATGTTGTTATTGGGATGACGTACCTCTAGAAAGTCCATCTATAAAGAAAGAACAGAAAACAATTCATTTTATAAACTGTATCAAATTTCTTTCTTACTTCTTTCATTCTTACTTTCTTAATATACAGTACAGACCAAAAGTTTGGACACAGCTTCTCATTCAAAGAGTTTTCTTTATTGTGTTCTTTAGCCCAAACGCGTCTCTTCTGCTTGTTGCCTGTCCTTAGCAGTGGTTTCCTAGCAGATATTCTAGCATGAAGGCCTGTTTCACACAGTCTCCTCTTAACAGTTGTTCTAGAGACGTGTCTGCTGCTAGAACTCTGTGTGGCATTGACCTGCTCTCTGATCTGAGCTGCTGTTAACCTGCGATTTCTGAGGCTGGTGACACGGATGAACTTATCCTCCGCAGCAGAGGTGACTCTCGGTCTTCCTTTCCTGGGGCGTCCGCATGTGAGCCAGTTTCTTTGTAGCGCTTGATGCTTTTTGTGACTGCACTTGGGGACACTTTCAAAGTTTTCCCAATTTTTCGGACCGACTGACCTTAATTTCTTAAAGTAATGATGGCCACTCGTTTTTCTTTACTTAGCTGCTTTTTTCTTGCCATAATACAAATTCAAACTCTTTGAATGAGAAGGTGTGTCCAAACTTTTGGTCTGTACTGTATATAAAATCATGTCTCAAAACCGCATTTTTGGAACATTGAGGGAGACAATGTTCCACACATTACAGTACAATCTGATAGAACGAGAAGTCTAATCTAATATACAATCTACTGTATTTCAACCCCCTCAGCCAAGCATTTGCAGTGATGTGCTGTATGTCAGCCTGTTTCAGCTCAACGCACACTCATACAATTCAGCATCAGCTCAGCACTACGGTGCATATTAATTATTATCTGAAAATTGAAAAACTAGCAAAGGGCAAAGTGAGTTTTATGTAGTGGTTCTTAAGATAAAGTTTATTTATCATTTATGGTTATTATCTTATTCATTTCTTGAATTGAATGGGTTTCATCCAATCTGGGTAAACAAATTAGGGCCAGGGTCAAATATGGCTCGCAGACACATGCTCACTGAATGTACAACAGGATAGGTGACCTGCTGACTAATGTTTCATTTTTTTCCCTTTACCTGACACTGTTAGCAGACTTATCTAAACTGCAAGAGCATTTTTTCTTCTGCCCAGACCCTCACATGAATGCATGCCTTGTATGTCTAGACACTGTTGTGTTTCTTAAGGAATTTAATATAATGAGACATTATGAAGCAAATAACAGTCATTGAAAAGACATACTCTGTGGATGAGAGGGCGTAGAAATGAAATGCTTCCTGTCAGAAGGAACTTATTATCAGAGCAAATGGGCCAACGAACTTTACTTAAGGTAATAAATTGGATGCTACATTTGCGTGAATTCACTACTGTGAAACTTCAAAATAATTGTTTTGTGAACATCCCTCTGGTATTTTCATAGGACCTAGTCTATTGAACTTTGGAAGGAAATTGGATACTGCCCTAGACATAGAGGTGGCACCACATACATCAACTGGGTACTAGTGCTAATGGAGTGAGTATTCAGAAGCCTAACCAGACTATGAGTTTTACAGTTAGATCATGTTTTAGGTTGCATAATGTATACAGACCGAATCCAAATGAGACAGGACCACGTCTACTAAGTGCTTTTTAATGACAAAATAATAAGCTAACAACAACTAGCAATCTTACCCTGTGTGTCATTTCCTCCAGTTCTTGAGGAAGTGTCTGTCCCAGATGGTGCACCTGCTTTAGGACATGCAAAAAGACATTCTTAAGTCCCCATCTAAAATGGATGCAATAATGTGCGCCTGTACATAATGTTGAAAACAGCTAATGCTTATAATGATTCACTCACCACGTGTAGAATAAGTAGAACGGAAAGAGGCCAGGACATGTCTTCCGTGAAGATTTTGTGGCGATCTGAAGTTTTCTGCTAAGCTTTGATTGTGTCCTGCTTTCAGTGTCTTCTCTAGAGCAACCAGCTATGATTAAGAAAAAAACAAAAAAACAATATATATATAAAAAAAGCTATTCATGTGGTGCTCAGCAGGCATTACCCAGGCATGACACACAGTACAGTACTATAAACAGAGCCTGATACTGTCACCTTCTACAGTGTACCCCAGTTGTTTTCATGATACACACAAACGTGATACTCTCAGGGTACCAACCAGTGCATTAGCACTTCTTTTAAGATCTTGTAAAGGCGATAGAGCTGACCTGTTTCCTTGAGACTGTGACTGTTTCATTGAAGACGGTCCAGTTTACTGACTGGAAACATGGTGGAGTTGTGAGAGACCCAGTGTATCTGTAAAACTTCTCCAGGCTGTTCGGCAGAAGGTGACGGACATTAAAACTGGGGATCCTAGTGTTCGATTCTGTAGAGACAACAAAAAAGGTACATTAAATTTCCCCTGATATTCAAACCAAATGTGAAAATATGAGATATACATCCAGGTCCATTAGTATTTGAACAGTGACACATTTTATACTTTTGAAAGCCACAGTGGATTTGAAATGATGGTACTTGTTGTATATGTAGACGTCCTGCTTTAACTTAAGGGATTAACAAATATATTACATCCATTTTTACAGGCTTAGAATTAATAATGCAAATGACTATCATTATAAATATAAGGGTATAAATATTAGGGTTTATAACTTGGTTTTAAAACCTTTACAATCAATGACTGGATCCCACGGACATCATCAAAGGAATTTCCCTTTTTCTGTTGCTTTGCCAGGCCTTGTTGCAGCCGTCTTCAGTTGCTGCTTGGTTGTGGGTTTCTACCTTCACTTTTGTCTTCCGTAAATGAAGAGTGACTGACTCTGACCTTAAAGTGCATTCATTTATTTATTTGTTTGTTTTGCCTCTGAGTTGCTTTCCCTGTACATTTTGCATTATTATTTATCTGTACTGTTAAGCCCTGCACTTGCAGCGTTCGACTGAATCTGAGCAGAAAGTATAGCTCTATATGAGTTCAGAATTCTTCCTCCTACTTTTATCAGCAGTCACATTATCAATAAACACCAGTGACCCAGTTCCACTGGCAGCCGTACACACCCATGCAATATAGCAATGCCTCCAGCATGTGTGACAGACGATGTGGTATGGTTTGAGCATGAGCCCTTCCATTCCTTATCGATATTCTTCAAATCATTCTGTAAGGAAAGAATTCTATAATCATCCACTTTAGTTTTCTTCTGTGGCCTTCCAGGTCATTTGTTGTTGTTGAAATTACCAGTGCGTGCCTACTTTTAAAGAATGTCCCAGTTTGTTGATTTGTCCACTACAACAATTGCTGCTGTCTCTCTGATAGGTCTTGTTTTGCATTTGTGTTTTACCCTTCTTCACTTGAACCTCATAAACATTTGCACACTTGGAATCAACTCCACACCTTTCACCTCCATAATCTGTCATGGAATAACTAAGAAATAAGTTATTTCTTAGTTATTCTCAAACTGCGTATCAGTCAGTTGTCCAATTACTGTTGAAATGAGCCTGTGAAAATGGGAGGACTTCAGGAATACCTGTATTACCTGAATATTCAATGCAACATTTCGGTTAGGCTGAAAGCCTACAGTTCAATCTCATACTGGTTGCTCCATTTCTAACCCATTGTGGCAGTACACGGAGGACAAAGTAGAGAAATGCCGTGCTATCCAAATACTTATGAACCTCTCTGTATTAATATTGTACAAATGCCGGTGGAAACATAAGTGTATTTACCTTCAGCGCTAACATCTTTAATCACCGACAGGATATTTTCATAATTTTCATTCTCATGCAGACCGATCTGTAAGGGAAAGCATAATATTTATATTGCATAATTTGTTTCAGTTCTAAAAACATAAAATCAATTCTGTTGTTCAATCTTTATATAGACGCACATGCATCACTCCTGCATCACAAACATTACATTCTCTATTAATGCACTAGGTTTTAAACCAGTAGAACTGCCGAATTAAGCCATTGTTCTGTTAACACTATGCCCTCATCTGTAACCTTAGGAAGGTTACTGTTAAAAATGTTTATATTTCGGTAACTGCCTTCAAGGGGACTCCAAAGCAGACCATCTGATCCAAATACAACTTGGCACAGGTTTTACCCTGGATGCCGTTCCTCACACAATCCTCCCATTTTATCCCAGCTTGGGACCGGTGACTCATGGCAGACGGGAATCCTGCCAGCAATGTCACCAATGGACTTGTTAAAAGATTATGTGTTTGAATATTTTTTTTTTCAGATTTTTCTATTCAAGAAGAAATTGGTACAACACTAATGCTTTGAATAGTATGTGTTTTAAAGTAGAGTTTAGAAAGGAAAAGAACAAATATAATAGCTTTGCATTGGTTTTCAAGATTCAAAGAACTTTATTCATCCCAGAAGGAATTTGTTTTTTTTTTTAGGTGCGTTATTCTGGGCGAACCCTTATGAGGTAGCTCAGGGACATATGGCGACTGACTAGAGGCTCAAAAGGTCATGAGTTCAAATCCCAAACGCTGCCACTTTCACAAGCTGCCACTATCACTTAACACTCAACTGCACAGTTGTATTTTGCCTTTATTGTAAGTTACTGTGGATAGAAACATCAGTCAAATCAAGTGAACGGTAAATCCTGCAGATTTCTATTCCTAACCAAATGTTTTCTGTCTTATATGAGTACCAAGTAGCACCATTTCAGGAAGCATCTCCAAATCAACTCATATTTTTCTAAATGTATGAATGAAGAGCGGTTTCTCTTCAGACAGTTTATTCTTACCTGAATGAAGGCACCGAACACAGCGAGTCCATCTGGTTTGCTTGCAGCCTCTCTGATGCTGGTATATTTTGAGTTATAATGAACCACATGGAGCTTGAAAGGAGAGAAAAATAAGAACGTATGATGATTATGTTGCTGTACTGTATGACGTTGGGTTTATATCACACCATGCACCATGAAGGTTAACACTGTGAGTGTAAACACTGAGCTTAATTGAGTGTAAACAGGCATTGTGTTAATTTTTTAACTTTTGAGAATAATTAATAAGTAGATAGATCTATGTTCAGTGGGTGGATATAATAAACATTAAGATGTTGGCAGTTCAGACCTCGGCAGGAAAGTGAACATTATCAATGGTGTGTTCCGAACCAGGAACCTCTATGGTTCCCCAGTGGAAATGCAGCTGGGCTGCCAGGTAGACCTCGTCAAATCCTTTTACTATTTGCATGGTGTTGGGCAACTGGAGCTGCACTAAAGGACAAAACAAAAGCCACAGAGATATTTCTCAGTGATACATACCCTAGTAACAACATACAATAATTCATTATGACCGTATCAAACTAACTGACTTACAAGTGTGACCGTTATTTTGCAGTGTCAGTTCAGGCTGACCGGTTAAATCATAACCTTCTAGTTCTATAGCAGGCAGGCTGGGAGAGTAGATGACGTCTCGCGTCACAATGTCAATAGGAGACTGTGAAGTTCCACTGCAGTTGGTAAAAGCTCTCTTCCATGATCTCTGATCTGCGTGAAGAAAAAAAAATGCTGATCAGTGCCCTTGTGGTGTCACGGAGTTAATTATAAAACTTTGTCATGAGGACATTAGTGTCAGAAGAGTCATGGGTCACAAACAGTGACAAAGGTATGTATTCAGTCATTAATGCAAAATTATTTGCACATGTTAATACTTAACGTCACTTAATAAAAACTTAAGATGTGTTTAAATTTCAGAATTTACAATTTGCAGAATAAGTCTTTATTATTAAGTGTTAAAATATGTTTCCAGTAACCCCACATAACCACCAGGGATCATGAGAATCAGCTTGGTACCATTTTGTGGATGACGCTCTTCTGAAACCTTTCAGCAAAGTCATGAAATCGTGCATATAATATACACACGTGGACAAAATTGTTGGTACCCTTCGGTCAATGAAAGAAAAAATCACAATGGTCACAGAAATAACTTTAATCTGACAAAAGTAATAATAAATAAGAATTCTATGAATGTTAACCAATGAAAGTCAGACATTGCTTTTCAACCATGCTTCAACGGAATTATAAAAAAAAAAAAACTCATGGAACAGGCCTGGACAAAAATTATGGTACCCCTAACTTAATAGTTTGTTGCACAACCTTTTGAGGCAATCACTGCAATCAAACGATTCCTGTAACTGTCAATGAGACTTCTGCACCTCTCTGCAGGTATTTTGGCCCACTCCTCATGAGCAAGCTGCTCCAGTTGTTTCCGGTTTGAAGGGTGCCTTTTCCAGACAGCATGTTTCCGCTCCTTCCAAAGATGCTCAATAGGATTGAGGTCAGGGCTCATAGAAGGCCACTTTAGAATAGTCCAATGTTTTCCTCTTAGCCATTCTTGGGTGTTTTTAGCTGTGTGTTTTGGGTCATTGTCCTGTTGCAAGACCCATGACCTGCGACTGAGACCCAGCTTTCTGACACTGGCCAGCACATTTCTCTCTAGAATCCCTCGATAGTCTTGAGATTTCATACCCTGCACAGATTCAAGACACCCTGTTCCAGATGCAGCAAAGCAGCCCCAGAACATAACAGAGCCTCCTCCATGTTTCACAGTAGGGACAGTGTTCTTTTCTTCATATGCTTCATTTTTCCGTCTGTGAACATAGAGCTGATGTGCCTTGGCAATAAGTTCAATTTTTGTCTCATCTGTCCATAGGACATTCTCCCAGAAGCTTTGTGGCTTGTCAACATGTAGTTTGGCATATTCCAGTCTGGCTTTTTTATGATTTGTTTTCAACAATGGTGTCCTCCTTGGTCGTCTCCCATGTAGTCAACTTTGGCTCAAACAACGACGGATGGTGCGATCTGACACGAAGTTCACCTTGGATCTCTTTAGAAGTCTTTCTGGGCTCTTTTGTTACCATTCGGATTATCCGTCTCTTTGATTTGTCATGAATTTTCCTCCCTTGGCCACGTCCAGAGAGGTTGGTTACAGTCCCATGGTTCTTAGATTTCTGAATAATATGTGCAACTGTAGTCACAGGAACATCTAGCTGCTTGGAAATGGTCTTATAGCCTTTACCTTTAACATGCTTGTCTATAATTTTCTTTCGAATCTCCTGAGACAACTCTTCCCTTCGCTTCCTCTGGTCCATGTTGAGTGTGGTACATACCATGTCACCAAACAACACAGTGACTACCTGGAGCCCTATATAGCTATATACCTATATAGGCCCACTGACGGATTACAAGATTGTAGACACCTGTGATGCTAATTAGTGGACACACCTTGAATTAACATGTCCCTTTGGTCACATTATTTTCAGTATTTTCTAGGGGTACTTCATTTTTGTCCAGGCCTGTTCCATGAGTTTATTTCTTTAAATAATTCTGTTGAAGCAAGGTTGAAAAGCAATGTCTGACTTTCATTGGTTAACATTCATCGAATTTTTTAAAATTATTACTTTTGTCAGATTAAAGTTATTTATGTGAACATTATGAGTTTTTCTTTCATTGACCAAAGGGTACCAACAATTTTGTCCACGTGTGTACATGATCTGCTGTATTTGTTTATACTGCACTGGCAATCTTAACCTTATACATAGTACCTGGAGGACATGCCTTTAGTACTTGCCCAAGTAGTAACAAAGGGGACTTGTTGAAGCTGCCAAACAGATGAGTAGGAGATGCTCCGCAGAGAATGGCAGGTTATAAATTGGGCTGCCTGGCCTGTCTAGCAGTCTTTAGGCCACATGATGATGTCCAGAGTTCAGCGGATCAGTGTCTGAGTAGTCATGGTGACCCACGTCTACATAGTAGTGTATGGGATGTACAGGGCAAAAAAAAAGGAACGCTTTGCAGGCTTGTGTTGATGGAATGCTTCAAGCTCAATCAATTGATTAATAAAAACTGGGTGATATCATAGCTTCAACCACAGGTTTATAGATTTGTGACCAAGTTGTAATAGGCTTATACTGAGCTGCTTCAAGGGACTCGAGCAAGCATGGGCAGTAGGCTGTTGGGGAAATGGAGAGGTTCCTCTCGATCCATTTTAAAATCTCTGCTCCACAGGAGCAATAACTATCAATCAATGCTGTATGTGATGGCTAATAACAATAACAACTCAAAGCTAACAGTTAGCATCAAGATCTACAGCAAAAAGTGAAGGATTTTGTCAGCTTTGGAGAACAGGTAGCACCATATGGTTTGATTTTGTTGAGTGATTATACGCATGAAGGTATCCAGATGATTCTCAGCATCACCGGTGATTAAGAGACATTAAACAAATCATTGAGTCTGAACAAAGAATGAATGAACCTTGGATTTCGGTCCAGTCAGGCTGAAATACAATTGAGGATTACTCAATGAAAGGATCAGCCTTGAAACATTGATTAATGTTGATTAATAAGTAAACAGACTTTACAAAGGTAAGGTCTCAGGAAGCTCTTTCATGATACATTCAAGATAATGAATTGTTCTATTTTTTTCAGTTGCTATCACACATGAGTCAGATAATTACCACTCACTAATCATAGTGGACTGGTTAAAGGTCTTAGAGAATGGGTTAAGAATCTGTGTGAGATATATTATCATATTAGTGTATTATAGCACTTTGGTGTAATGTGATTACATACCATGATAGCCCCAGTGATGACTATGGGATGGACCTGTAAGGGAATAAGAAAGTGAGTCAAAAATTTATTAAAGGTCACATATTATATTAAAAAAAAAAAAAAAAAACTTTGCAAGTATTAGAAGGCTCAGAAATGTATCTGTTAATTTCTGTAGTCTGTTAAGTTTCTTTCTGTTTTACACCTTTTCCGAACTCATTGTTTCAGGGTCTGTAGCTTTAAATTAACTTCCTTTGGGAAAGTGCATTTTTCTAGCCAATCAGAATACAGAGACTGGAAAAATACATGTGTCAAGCATTTCTCACCTATTTTCAGGTGTTTCCTATTTACATTTTCGACAGACAAAACAAAGGGATAATATATTTAAGATTTTTTTTTTTTGCTCAACAGATACTCCCCTCATTGGAGCAATATCTGTAGTTACTTAAAGGGTCGAGTTGTAAGCCTGACACCCGACATAGTTCACATTCTATCGGCAATTTGGGAACGCCAGTTAACCTTAACTGCATGTTTCTGGACTGTATCAGGGAAACCCACTAAGCATGGGGAGAACATGCAAACTCCATGCACACAGACCCAAGGGCAGGATTCGAACCCTGACCCGTGCCATATTTAAGATAGTGTACACGTTAATTTATGATGATATCGGAATATTTATTGATATACGAGTTAAAACACAAATAAGAGGTAAAGAAGAAAGAATAGGATAGCAGTTAGTAGTTCACCACTACACCCTTAACTAGCCTTATTTACCATAGCTCTAAAACATGGCAATCAGAGACTAGCTGAGTGGAGTAGAGCAGAGTATAATAACATTAATAAAACTAATAACATTATACTACAACCAAGCAAGAACAAATAGACATGCATGATGTGAGTCAGACATTGTTAACAGACAATGTTCTTGTTGAGCCCCAGTTTTACATTCTCCCAGTATAAGAAACAGGTGCATTAGAGGAAAAGTCTTCACTGTTCTCTCATGCCAGCTCACTTGCACAATCCGTCCTCCGTCCAGCTGGCTGAATGCAGGCATTATGCTCCTGAGATTGAGCCTTATATGGAGCCCATTTAAAAGAGCTTTGGCAGCTAGCTGATGGCCATCAGGACTCCGGGCACTTTTGTTAGATTACATGGTGGGTCGTGATAAAGTTACAAAGATCAGCTTTTTAGCTTGCAACTTAAGAGCCCCAGAGGAATAGAAAAAGAATGGGTCACATGGCCAAAGTTTTCTTTGCTGTTCAGCCCATAATGCTTAATTCATTTTTTTTCTTTGAAATGTTTTGCTTCATCCAACAACTGAAAACCTGAATGTAGAAACAATGCCAAATATTGTCACGTGGCCTCAAATAAACCCAGGTATTAAATTATTGTTAATTTATAAGTAACAGAGATGAAATATTGGCCACACAATAAGTGAGGTATTAACTTGATTAAGTTTTTCAGGTTTTCTGTGTTCTGAGAATGTTTTATTATGCTGTATCCTACAACATTGTTGCATTGTCTTTGGATGACACTAATGTTTCTCTGTTTTCTTTTTCATGTCTGGGTGATGATATCATTGTTTCAGAGATCCAATTCCAGTTAGAAACTTATAGCGAACTTAGAGCCCTTAATGGCAGTGGCACAGTGGTGTACAATGGGCACAGCTCCAGGGTCCCCTGTTCCATCCTGACTTTTGATACTCTGCTTGAAGTATCACAGTGTCTTCCATGGCCTTGCTGGTTTCCTTCTAAATCTCAGGTTTCCTTCCTTCTCCCACAACATGGGGTAGAAAGGAAAATAAAATAGATCTTTTCCAGGTGTGGATGAGTGTGTGAATGGGTATGCACATGTTGCCTTGCAGTAGAATGCTGTCTCATTCAGGATGTGTTCCTGTTTCATGCCTTACCTGATGAATGGATGAATAAGCCCTTAACTATCTAAAAAAAAAACATCATTTGGAGGATGGAGGAGTAGTTGCTATAAATGATTCAGTAACTGCAGTAAACCTGATGTATACCACTACATGTATTGTTTGCTGTGTGTAACCAGTATACAGTGGCAAGAAAAAATTAGTGAACCATTTGCTGGTTTTCTACATGAATTGGTCATGAAATGTGTAGAATTCTCTCTACTCTAGGACTTTTTAGGTTAAGATAGGAGCTCTATCTTAACCTAAAAAGTCCTAGCTGGGAGTTCTAGACTAAAAGTGATTTAGGAAAACTTCTCAGAGCAACTCTTAGTAAGGAAAGTACAAAAACTTTTATCTTAGTGAGGGGATGCGGTCGACCCCACACAGGAACAGGGATGACGCAGCAATTCAAGCACTGTGATTGGTTGCTAAAGAAATCTGTAATGGTCTTAAAAATGCGCTGTTTGTGAAAACAGAATATATAAAAGAATTAATAGAAGAAATTGTATAATCATGACTACAGGCTACTGTATGCAAAGTGTCTGTTATAGGCTAAATATCTTAAAGTTAATTAAAACAGCCAGATGTTGAAAATGTGTCTACTTTTGAGGCAACCAATTTCCACGCAGAGGTTATGTAAGGTTTCTAATTTTGTGCACATGTATATTTGATTAAAATACGCTTACAGTTACTATATTTAAATTCTCACATTTATTTACTGTACTGATTTTATTACTTGTAATCCATTTTAGATTGATGAGAGCAAAATGTGTCACATTTTACCTATTTACATGATTGCAGTTGAGTCTATTTTAGTTGCAATTTTGAATGATGTGCAGCCAACAATCCAAGAGGGATGTAAGGAAGTAAAACAACAAGAAAACCAAATTGGACAGAAGAGCAGTGTTTACTTTTAGCTTTACGTTCAGTGTTTGGAGAATATTTCTTCTTTCCGCCATTTTGTCCTCTGCTATAGAAACTCTTAAGCCTCTTGAAAGTCCTCCTCTTCACTATTAACAATTTTACCTTAGGAGTTGTTTTTAGGGATAAGATGTTTCTTAAATTATTTTTATCTTTACTAAGATTTAGTCCTAAATTTAAGGGGAAATTCTAAGAAAATGTCATAATTCTAAGAATTATCTTAGAATTTCGTCACTAGGAGCAACTTTCAGGCTTAAGAAGCTTTTTATATACAGGCCCTGGTTTTTAAGAAAGTCACAAATATAAAGATCTAAACACACAAAAAAGAGATCTCAGAAGACTTATGATAAAGAGTTGTTGATTTGCATGTGGCTGGAAAGATTACAGAGTAATTTTAAAAAGTTTAGATATCAATCAGTTCAGACTTCGACACATTGTCCATAAATGGAAATTTTTTGGTACTGTAGATACTTTGAGCTGACATGGCCGCCAAGCCAAGATCACTACAAAGGCCCAGGACAGAATGTTGAATGAAGTAAAAAAAGAAGCCTAGAGGAATAGCTAAAGTCTTGAAGAATTCATTGGCACTGGTCCATGAGTCAACCATATGCAAAACATTGAACAGTCATGATATCCATTGCAGGACACAGATAAAGTCATTGCTCTCCAAAAAAAAAAAAAAAGAAACGTGGTGTTTATCACAGACCACCTTGACTCTCCACAACAGTACTGGAAAAATGTATTGTGGAAAGATGAAATGAAGATATAATTGTTTGGAAAGAACACACTGTACCTACATCATATGACATGAAAAGTGAACAGCATACCAACAGGAAAACATCATTTCAACAATGTAGTATTGTGATTTGGAGCTACTTTGCTGCCTCTGGTCCTGGACAGTTTGCCATTGTAAAGGGAGAAATGAATTCCCAAGTTTATCAATGCATCCTACAGTCTAATGTCAGGGTGGCCGTATGTAAGATGAACTTCAGAAAAAGCTGGGTGATGCAGCAGGATAATAACGGTGAACACAGAAGTAATCCTAGTACAGAATGGCTTCTGCGACATGAAATCAACCTTTTGGAGCAGCTCAGACTGAATCCAGACTTCAACCTAATGGAGAAGCTGTGGAAGGACCTCAAGATAGCCATTCAGTCCTAAGATATCCTAAGAATATCACTGAGGATCTCTCGCCATCATTCTCTCACCATTATTCCGTTTAATAAGAGTTAATTCATTCATTCATTCATTTCACTACACCGATTATCCCGTACAGAAAACACAGAAAACCAGAAAATAGCAAATGGTTCACATACCTTTTCTGGCCACTGTAAGCACAACAAATAAGGTTCATTTGAAGTTCTTGTCTGACTCAGATCAAAGTATATTTGTCAGTCAAGCTAAACAAGTCTCTCTACATAGACTCAGGATTGTACCTTTAAACCTGACTTGTGTGTTTAGACGGAACACATCCCACCAGTGTTTACCTAACTACACAAGTTATGCAGGGAATTGATTTCCCAGTTTTAAAGCTAGCAGCTAGGCGACAAGTGTTGTGTGAATAAACAAGATAATGCAGAGATTTTCACAGAGTAACCTTCTCGCTTATGTTTTGATTGTCTAGGTGTGTATTGTGCATTAGCGAAGGCAAGGCTGTAAGTCGCTGCCTTAAGCTTAGTGACTTGCTTGGCCAGATCTTTTAGATTAAGTTGCTGTGACTGTCCATTTCAGGAATGAAGAAAAATGAATAAGGAAGTCCAGCTCCGTCATCACACAGTTTCTAAGTAATGACTAAAGGGAAAACTGAGTAATACTCTTCATTAGAAACTTTTCCTGACAATAATACACAGTGGGGTAGCGATAGTGAATCCTCACTCTGTATAATCCTAGCCTCAGTACAATACAAGATTACAAGATGTATGGTGCATTTCTACACCCTACTCTTAAACAAGTTACATGTTTATTGCCACAAACTTCTATGGGATTATATGACTTAGTGTTGGATTAATTCGTTGCGAAATCTGCTCTGGTGTAACGATTTCAGCCCATATGCATGCAAAATGAAACGACTTGTGTGTGTGTGTGTGTGTGTGTGTGTGTGTGACTGATTCTATTTTTGATTGTGCACTTCAAACTGTTCGCTAAAATACCCACTGTAGGTCTGCAAGTGGACTCTTGCTTTTAGGTGTTTAATGGATTTATTCAGAGCAGACCTGGCGGGTACAAAAGAAATTTGTTTGCTGGTTATTCAGCAAATTCTGCGGCAACGATTTCCTGTGAAAAGTTCCTAGTTTAGGTCCTGTGAGTAAAAGAAAACACTGTGCTCTACGTTTGTAGGACCACTGATGCAATGAAGCATATTTAAACGTGCCAAGTGTATCTTCCCATCAGTGGAACAACCAAACTACACTCATTTTAGGAATAAATAGATCTCTAATGGTATTTTGCGCATTTACAATACGACTATTTCTTCATGGAAAAATTATTCACAGCTAATACAGTCAGAGTTTGTGAAATATCAAATCTTCCAAAAAAAATTGGGATAAATTATTGGTAGAGGTTTGCCAGTGGAAAGATGACCGTATGCTGATCCAGAGAAACAGTACATCTACTCTCAGCATACTGCAAAGGGGTTGAAAGAGGGCATGATGGCTTTCACCCACATGTTTTCCATTTCTTACTTCTTAGCCTTAAGAGGGTAGGGGAACGCCGGCACTTGCACGTAGTCGCAGGAGTTTCACCATAACAAACCTCAAGCTGTAACTAACATCACCAAGAATGTCCTGGATGAGCTAGTGAGACTGATCTCATCTGAATGAGGACTTCATTCAAGGAAGCATTGAACTAACACATAAAAAATCTTATTGCGCATAATTTTGAAATGCAACGGAATGCATCCGTTTTTTATTTATTTATTTATTTTTGGCAGAAAAGTTGAAAAAAAAAAACAGGCACTATTTTAGTCATATCATGGTACTGAGGAAAGAAGTAAGAACACACACACACACACACACACATATATATATATATATATAGTAGTACATTGCTAAAGAATTGTCATACCATAGCTAAAACAATAATTCTTTTAAAATAATAAAATAAGACCAAAACATGAAATAGACTAAATGATATAAAATGCAGATGAGGGTTCTATTTGATTTCCTTTAAGTGTAATGTATTTGACATTAAAATCCAGCAGCATATAAATCTATATCTACATAGTACTGAAAGCATACAATCAATCAAATTAAACTGGAACCTGGGAATAAATGCACTATTTCTTGCCTTTTTTCCCCTCTGGAGTTGCATACTTACATACACAAATGGAAAAAACTCATTCACTAAAAGACTAATTTTCCCTCACAGAAGTTCTAACCTTACTACAGATCACTGCACTTGCAATACAAGTACTTTAAGAATAAAATCCTCACTATATTGATTATAGCATTTTTATTACACAGATTGCATAATGTACTGTACGTCACAGGAGATTTTACAGGAGCCCTGATTCTCTTCATAAAGGATTCAATAAATGTTTATACATTAACCTGCATTTCTGTGCTCTTTCTTTCTTTTGGCTGTTTGCTGAACATTTTCAGGATAAGTACTAACCTACAATTGAAAAAGAATATAATGCATATGTTTTACTTACGTTCTTTATGCTTATCATCATGTTCCTGGCTTGAATTTTGTTCTTCCTCCGAGGAACTTGTGTCTCCCAGTACCTGGCTCTCAATGAGGAGTAGGGTGATGAACAGCTCTAACAGCATGCTGAAGTCTGCTTGTCTCCTCTTGTTACTAAGTAAATGTCTTTATACCCAAGCAGGCACACACATACACACTTACCTATACACTCACACTTTATACTGTATACACATTGACAAAGCCTAACCTTCACTGACTCGCAGGCCTGTCACCTGGGCGGAGCTTCAAACTAAAGTCACCAATCAGGAGCCATCATCAGGTGCCCAGGACTTCTCTCAATCTCGCTCTCGCTCACTCTCATTTAAACAATGAATGCAAACTAATCTAATCTCTTAGTCTCCTAAATGTTTGGCCAGGTTGGCACCCCATACTACCACTTCACACCCAACACCCGAACAAAGTCCAGTCAAGTGTTATAAGCTATTTTAAAAAAAAGAAAAGAAAAGAAAAAAAAGCTTTAAACTCCTGTCTGTTTAAAGAGTCCACAGAGTGCCATGTTCTTTTTTTGCCCACCCTGGACACCCCCACATCCTTCCCCCTTTTGCTTGATGCACTTAAAATGACCATATTCCTTAAAATAAGACCCCTAGTCCTAGAACTGAGCATTTCTGCTTCTAGTGGATAGTTTGTAAAAATGTCATTTCTTCTAACGAACTACATTTTCAGTTTCATTTTTATCTGTAAAAACACATCAAGTAAAATAATAGATAATACATCATCACTTACTTTTCATTAAACAAAGCATCTTTATTTTATCATCTCTCCATTCCTGGAAGAAGTAAAAAAACTTCAACCGTAAGCATTAGATGTAATTTAGACATCAGGAAATAGGATGTGAGTCTTTCAGCAACTTTCTCATGAAATGTCAGCAACATCACTTCCGAAGTGACCTGTCTGACTACTCTGACTTACTCGTTCTAGCTCTAAACGCAATACTTTAAAAGTTGGACAACAGCAATGTGGACATGTACTTGGCCCCAGGATTAAATGTGCACATTGTCCTCTTATGGTAGGCTTGCGTACAGTATATTTGACTCTTATGGGACCTGTAATAATATGATCCGAGACTGATTGTTTCGATGTGTTTTAATGTAATTCATATACTGTAGGAGAATATCTGTAATAGGAACCGATCCCTGTAACATCCTGTAACAATACATGTAGGGAGAAAATGGAAGCACTGGGTAGTTTAGAGGTCGGGCAAAAGGTTTTAGCCTGTGGCCAGTTTTAGCATGACAATAGAATGCTAATGGCCCTTAAAAAAAAAAAAGCGTTACATCCTTGACCCCCCACTCAAATCCACTTTAGTTCATTTAAATTGCTCACCCACACCCACTTGACTGTTGTGAATGCATCCTTGAAAAAAAGAAGGAAAGAGAGAGAGAGAGAGAGAACATCTGATGAGTGTGATCTTTGGTGACGTACACATCACCTGCTCCCTTTTCCCAAAATAGTGAGAGGAAGAAGTTGGCAACAGTAGGCATTTGAGGTATTTTCAGAGGTCAAGGCAAGAGGGCCCTGTATTGCAGGCTCTTCTTTAGGAGTGGGGTTTTCAAACAAATTTCTCACACATCAGTTAAATTAAACTTACTTACTCGCCTTACTTCACTTGCCCATGGACAAGCATGAATGTGTCTGTATACTTACTGTATATTTGGATATGTAGCAGACTATTGTGATTATTAACATACCTGTTAACACACAAGTTATTTCAAAAGGACCTAGAGAGCTGAGCTGGAATGAATATAAAATGGACAGCAGGGATTATTAACTGATTTCAACCTTTACAAACAGCCTTATGGAGAAATATGTGTTAAGACACACAAGGAATTTGGTTCAGACAGCTGGTGACCCTCAGTAAGTAAATACATAAATGACACTGAACATATTAACAATACAATATACTCAGGAAATACACAATATTCAAGCACTATATAGTTTAAATAAAATAATACATAGCGTGTATGCAGAAGTAAGAGGTAGTAAGTTGACTATTTGCATTTTGCTGGATTTCTGCATAAATTGGTCATGAAAGGTGATATGATTTTCAACAAATATAAATAAAAACAATATTTCTAAGCAGATAAAACACAAACAGTTGTGATCACTTATGTATTCAGTGAACACAGCCAATAAACATACAATGTGATGGTGGGTCATGTGGGATAAGGCATTTGACTACGGGTTCAGAAGGTCCTAGGTTCAAACCCCATGACCACCAAGATGACATTCTTGGGCCTGTGAGTAAGGCCCTTAACCCTCAACTGCTCAGATAAGATATAAATATAAAATAAGATATAAAGGTTAGCAAACTTGTCGAATCAATGAAGTGAGAATGAAGGAGAGGTTGAAAGCTAACTTGACCAATAAAAACACTCAGTGTCTGTGTGTTATTCACACGCTTTCCAAAAATAAGATCTCAAAAGACCTACGATTAAGTGTTTTTCATTTGCATGTAGCTGGAAACATTCCAGAGTAATCTAAAAAAAAAATTGATATCTATCAGGACACAGTTTGACAAACTCTCCATAAATGGAATTATTTCAGTACTGTGGCTATTTTGCATTGACGTGACCACTCAGCCATGATCACTCCAAAGGCACAACACAGAATGCTGAATGAAGTAAAAGAAAAAACCCTAGAGGAATAACTAAAGTCTTTAAAAATTCATTCGGACTGGTTCATTCTATTATATTTTATAATTTATTATATATTATATATACATTATATCCATATGCAAAACATTGAACAGCCATTGTATCTATGGCAGGACACCACAGATGAAGCCAGTGTTCTCCAAAAAAACAACTGACGTTTTTGTGGAAAGATGAAATGAACATAGAATCATTTGAACGAACACACAGTACTAATTTTATGGTATAAAAATAGAACCGCATACCAGCATGAAAACATCACTCCAACACTGATGTATGAGAACCATGATATGGAGCTGCTTTGCTGCTTCTTGACATGAACAGTTTTCCATGGTAAAGGGGGAAATTAATTCCCAAGTTTATCAATGCATCCTACAGGATAATGTCAGGGTGGCTGTCTGTAAGCTGGAAATGGGTGATGCAGCAGAACAACGACCCTAAACACCAAAGTAAATCTACTACAGAATGGATTTAACGACTCCAAATCGACAATCAGAACCCAGACCATAGCCCAAAAGAGATGCTGTCGAAGGACCTCAAGATGGCTTTTCACAGCAGACATAAGAGTATCATTGAACGAAGGCAGTACTGTGAAGAAGAAAGGTTCAAAATTCCTCCTGAATGTTGTGCAGGTCTAATCCACAGTAACAGGAGGCGGTTGCTCGAGCTATTTGTTTGCCAAAGGTTCAACCAAATATTAAAACATTGTTTTACTTACTTTTTCCAACATCACGTTGTATATATGATGTGTGTGTTTAATCAAGACACAAAATATAATGACTGTCTGTGTTTTTATCAGCTAAGAAATATTGTTTTTTGTTTATATTACTGACTTTGTTGCAAATCAGATAACATTTCAAGTCTAGAAAACCAAGAAATTGAACATGATTCACTTACTTTTTCTTGCTGTTGTAATATAAATATGTCAGCAATGTACGCTACCAGTCAAACGTTGTAAAACAATACTTAAGGTATGCAAAATATGCAATAATGTCCTTTGAACAGTTGAGATTGAGATGTATGATTTTTGAGTCTGGTAACTCTAAATGAACTTCTCCTCTGCAGCAGAGGTAGGTTTTGGTCTTACTTTCCTGGGATGGTCTCCATGAGTTTCATCATGGTGCTTGATGGGTTTTGCAAATGCATTCCGTATGTGTTATGTTAAAGTTTTGAAATATTCAGTGTTGTTCTACAATAAGGAAAATAAATCACTAATCAAAAAACATATGCTACATACATATGGTAAGCAACCAATATAAGATGTATGTTTAGTGCAAACATCAAAGAATGTCCCATTGGAAATAAGGTGATGAGTGTAACTGTTCGTAATGTGAAGTATGAAGTGACAAAGCATGTTGGTGTTTTTGCTGACAGCAGGTGATTATGGAAAGCTATTTGTGAAAGTGACTGCATAAGAAAATGAACTACTCTGTGCCTGGCGGTTCTGGTGTGAAGGGTTTTGAAGAGCCTGCCAGAATGGAGGAGTTGGTGACCAGGATTTGAGGAATCTGTAATGCTTTCTCTTTTTTCCCCCCCTTTCTTGGTTCTTGTGAAGTACAAGTCATGGATGGTGGACAAGGGACAATATTTTTTTCCTGCAGTCTGCTCTTATCCTCTTTAGCGGCTGCTCCAAACCAGACAGTGCCACATGTGCACAGGATGGATTCCATGACGTGTTCACTCCTGTGGCATACCATACTTCTTTAGTTGATATAGAGAAAACATCCTCTGCTTGGCCTTTTTCATGATGCCATTTATGTTAGTCTCCCACTTCAGGTCTTTGGAAATGATAGTCCCTAGAAACCTGAAAAAAATCTATTGCTGACAGATGAAGGCGTATCTGTCTCCTGAAGTCCAGCCATCTTCATAGTATGTGTTAAGCTCCAGGTTGCTTTAACTGCACCATAGCACCAGATTCTCCACCTCATGCCGTTATGTAGACTCACTCATATTGGATAAATCCGATGACTGTAGTGTCTTCAGGAGTTTAACAGCTTGGATGTCCTTTGGGTTATTGGAAGTGCAGTTATTAGGATAAATGGAGAAGAGCAGTGGTAAGAGGCTGTCTGTTTGTATACCCGATAAGAATATCTTTATGTCATATACAGTGATTTTTTTAGCATCTATCTCATGAGATCAGAAAAAGACAAGTTGAAGTTGAAACAATTGACAAGTTGATGTAATGCAGAGCTTAGTGATAGTCACAGCTTGTGTGTGGTTAGGTGTGTTGGAGACCACAGCGGTGGGATGGAATCTGTTCCTTGGACTACTTGTGTAGTATCTTACTGACCTGAACCTTTTGCCTGGAGGCAGTTGTTTAAACATGGAGTATCCAGAGTGTGTTCTGTCTCAGATGCTGCTGCATGGATGTTAAAGGTCTAAGTGAGATGTTCAGACAAAAGACTCCAGGGAATCCACTCTTTCAACTGCCCTGCCATTGATATACATTGGTGATGGTATTCTGCTTTGTTTTCCTGAAGTCAATGACAATCTCCTTTGTTTTAGAGGTGTTAAGGACCAAACTGTTATCCACACATTATTTCGCCAGGTGTTCCAGCTCTTGTCTGTAGGCTTTCTCGTCATTGTTAGAAATCTACCCAACCCAAATTTAATGATGTCTTCAACTGTAATTATGGAATTGTAATTGTTTAAATTCAATTTGCATTTGAAATGGGAGTTCAATCATGTGTAAAGAGCATGCAGAGATATTATGGGGAGACGCCAACTGCGCCAGAAGCTTTTCTGGTGTTCTCTCTTTGGAATTCCAGAGAGAATACAGCTTGAGTACTGTGAGACTTGACAGGGGGTTGCCAGTGGTGTGCTAGGGTGGGTTAGAGGTGTGAAGAGGTCCTTTTCAATTCCGCAGTAGAAGCCCAGTCTCTGCCACGGTAGGGAGCCGTGGTCTCCTGTAGTTGATGTTTTGCAGGCTTCTCCCTACTGGAGCTTTGGCAAAAAAAGGTTTTCAGGTTTCCACTTTATCTTCTATTCATTACTATGATCTTCTTTATTAGTGAGTTCCTGGCCTTTTTAAATTGGGCTCTGTATTAGATGTCAGATGTTGGAAATTCCTACTAAAGCACACAGATTTTTAATATAGCTGTGGTACAGCTCTGTGCAATAAGCAGATATGGTGTCAATAAATTATCGTGTAACATTAATTCCTGTGTTATCAGTGAAAATCCTCCTCACATGTCTGTACCTAGGATTACAGTGCCACAAGACCTATATTTATACAATTAAAGACATGAACGTCATAACATACAGGGTCAGAAAAACTTCCACCCTGTAAGGAATTTCTCATGGTATCAAGCGTGCTAGATCAGATTATTCAAAAGCTAAGCATTGGCGTCAGTACCCTCATGCATTCCTGCTTATCCTTTAAAGCAATCAAAGATTCTGCCACTTTTACAGCGATGTAATAAATTCGACATGAGTCAGGCCCACTGCCTGTTTGAAAACAGTCACAGAATGCAATTTATTCTAATCCAGAAGTGAAAACTAAACAAGTGTGTAATTGTACAAGATGAGTCCCGATGGTTTAAATTAGACATAGTGAGTTCATGTCTCTAATAATTGCCATAAAAATTGAAAATGAGATGCATAATGTAAGGTGAAAAAAGAAAAACCTTGGAGAAATGAAAAAGAAAAAAAAAAACAGCTTGGTGAAAAACAGCTATAATGGATACCATCTTTGTAAACAAACTCTTACTACACAAAAAGTTCCTAAAGAGATATTTATCAGTTGATCGCGGAAACATCTATATCGAAAATGTTTCTGTAAGAAGCCTGAATCGTCCATACACTTTCATTACTGTCAAAAAACAGCAGCTTTATTTAAAAAAAGGAATTACACACATATGGGGAGACTGAAAGTACCCACTGGATAGAGGTGCAAATACATTTTCGTACAAGTGAGATTTCCACATGTACTGCATTTACTTTTGACAGAATCAGTGCCACTTTACAGAGGACGTTGAAAAAATATGAAAGAAAAAAAAAATGGCAGAAAATTTTTTTCAGGTGACATGTAAAACTCTAGCAGCATTTTATAGCCTGTTGGAAAGTAAAATACAGTTGCTCCTTTAAAAACAACGTAATTACCACTTAAAAGATTCACATTCAAAGGCAAAAATGTGATTTTTTCTTTTCCAGACACAAAAGTGATAATTTAGTCTGATCATGGAAACTAGATCAGAAAGCTCTTACATGAGCAGAGTATAATAACTCCAGCTTTAACAGCTCAGCATAGAGAAGAGCAAAATAAGAAATGATATCCAAATTTGAATGACTTTGACTTTAAGGCTCTTGTTGTTATTGTTATTATTACTTTGTCAATATGTTTACACTATGTTTACTCTAGATTAGAGAATGCAGCAAATACATGGTTCTGAAAAAAGCATTGTGTTCAGATCCTAAGAATACAGCAGTGCATCATGGTTTTGTTGCATTTTTTAAAGCTGAGACACATACAACACTGGATTTAAAGAACTAGAATCAGAAATAGTTTTGTACTCACTCACAGAGAACCTGGGAAATTAGAAGCGTTGTTTTATTGAGAAGCTTTTACTGTTTCAGTGCCAAAAGCTCAACAACGTCTCTATGTGACTGTATGTAAATACCAAAACCTCAAAGAAGGGGAAATATTACAATGATTGCACATATCTGAATATCATCGCTGCCAATCTAAAATGACCCATGATTCTCAGCATTTATGAGTCAAGCACACAAACTTGTTTTGTGGATGCCAAATGTTAAGTCATATTGGTCCAACAACCTTTATATGACGGTCCTTTTTTTTTTCTTTCCAAAGAACGAACATGTGAACATGTGAGTGTACAAGAACGGCTCAAACTGCAACAAACTGTGCCTTTAAAATTGAGAAACTGAAGATGGAGGTAGTCAAGAGTCAAAGCATGACTTCATGATTGCCTCGCGATCGAACTTGAAGTTAAGGAAGGACTTTGAGGAGTGAACCTGCTCGTATTCCGACTGCCCATTCACGCCATGCATGTCACTCGCTGCATCTGGAAGGACAAGAAAATGTTATTCATTCATTTATTTATTTTTATCATCACTACCACTGTATCGGAATTTATCACCCTGGAGATTTTTGGAGACGTGGCATTCCAGTAGATGCCAATTAGACAGGTTTAAGGGTCCAGAAACTGATGACCTCTAGGGATTCTCATGTACTGCAGCATACAAGCCTAGATCTTTATATGAAATTTGATATGTATTTTTTTTTATTTCAGAACCAAGATGGGTTCAGAACCAAGTTTCTTCCATGAAGTTAACGGTTCTGCACTATTCCAGTTTAAACCAGGTTTAAAATAATGCATTGGACAGCTCGTTAACAAATTCCAGTATTTTCAGCAATATCCTTAGATGTTTTCTTTGCTTGATTCAGGTCAATAATTTGACCCTTGTAAAACACAGTAAAATACAACCACGGGACACATTTTCCCACGTTCCTTTAGTACACATTTTCCCCATGGTTCTTTAAGAAATTAAAAGGTATTCACGGTATCAGTTAGGGTTTAAATGATTGTTGCCAGCTAGAAATTATTGCAGTAAACATCAAATCATAGGATGTTTATTTAAATCCAAACAGTGCCTTTTTTCCATCCATCCATCCATCCATCCATCCACACACACACACACGTTGATGAGAGAGCCAGAGGAGAATGCAACTAGTCTAAGCTAACAGGAAGGCTATGATATAAGGAATAACAACCTGTTATAATCGTTAAGATGAAGAATACATAAAGTTGAACCTCTTATCAGTAAATGGTTTTAATCTACAACACAACATTTTTATTTGTTTGTTTTTGTATTTTTTATTTAAACACCATTTCATTTTTCAACTCTACATTTGCAGTTCTTGAAGGAGTCTTATTATATTCGCTTTACTGGAGTTAACTACATGAATGTACACTTATCAGAGCAATCCTGAGCCTTAAGTCTTTTTTAAAAGGGGTTGCCAATATTATCTGCAAAGAAACTGGCTGCAGTTTTTCCATTCAAGCCAAACAGTCTAAAAACTAAGAGCAACTGATTAAAATCCTAGGGGTTTACAAAGAAAAGCTACAGGCAGACAGATCTTCTGCAGGTAAGATTGGAGCCCCTACCGTATATACGGTGGCTCGTCTGTTAGGAAAAAAATTCTTAAGATGTTAGTCTGCAACCACATGAACCGTGAACCATGTGCAGATGGAGATTATACGGACTTGTGAAGATGAGATTTTATCATATGAAAGACGTGGAATGCTGATACGACTGGTCACATGCATAGTCAGGAGACTTAAGACAATTATTTCTGACTAGATAAACTTACTCATTTTTCCAATGTAAACATCGAGGCATTGTAATGATAGTGAACATACCTGCATCAAAGTTATCTTGCAGTCTTCTAGGCTGAAGCTTCTTTTCATCTCTCTGCCAAGAGGTTGCCATTGTTTTAGATGAGAACAATCAATTTCTGAGGTATGAAATATATAATCATAAATATACAAAGAGATGAAATGTGTCTGCTGGTGGCTCACCTCATTCGTTCTTTTCTTTACATTAGGCGAATCCTGGTGCTTCCTCCCATTGCATTTCACACTATGGTTCTGCAAAAAAAAAAAAAAAAAAACAGGACATGGTCCTACAGTTGATATTTAGCAGTAATCAGTGTATCCAACAATAATGTTCTCCAAACATTTACAGACAATCGAATGTTTAGCAACACAGTGTGTGGGATCAGATTTACCACTACAACAACGACACTGCCCTCTTCTGGAAGCACACTCACGATGATGTGTACAAGTTGAAGGATGACCAAGGATGTGGATATTAACATTAAGACTTCTACATTATTATTAGCACACACTGTAATTGCATGTTAACGTTAGAAAAGCTATATTTTAACCAGAATCTTATATTATAGACTTATTTTTAACAATTCTTTTCCCCAGAAGTCTTCACCCTTGTCTCTACATAAATTCCAGTTTACTAAACAAGTTTTTTTTCATGACCAACACCAGTGAATGCATCTATATTGTCAAAAGTATTCGCTCGCCTGCCTTCACATGCATATGAACTTGAGTAACATTCAGCTAAATTCATAGGATTTAATATGATGTTGGCTCACCCTTTGTAACTATAACAGCATCAACTCTTCTGGGAAGGCTTTCCAAAAGGTTTAGGAGTGTGTTTATTGGAATTTTTTACCATTCTTGGTCAAAACTGGTGCGCAGTCATGTTGGAACTGGTGTGGCGTTGTTTTTCAGGAGTTGGGCTCGGTCCCTTACTTCCAGTGAAAGGAACTCTAAATGCTTCAGCATACCAAGACATTTTAAATAATTTCATACTCCCAACTTTGTGGGAACCGTTTGAGGATGGGATTCATGTTCCCACATGATTGTGCACCAGTGCATAAAGTAAGGTCCATAAAGACATGGATGAGCAAGTTTGTTATGGAAGAACTTGACTGGCCTGTACGGTCCTGACCTCAACCCGATAGAACACCTTTGGGATGAATTAGAGCGGAGACTGTGAGCCAGGTCTTCCCATCCAAAATCAGTGTCTGACCTCACAAATAAGCTTCTAGAAGAATACACACACTCCTAAACCTTGTAGAAAGCCTTCACAGTAGAGTTAAAGCTGTTATAGTTGCAAAGGATGGGCCATCCTTAATGGATTAAGAATTGGATGTTACTCAAGTTTATATGCATGTGATGACAATATAGTATAGCATTAGTGTATTTAATCATATGCAGTTGTGCTTATATTTTTGTGGCAGCAGCTTGGGGAGGAAGCATAAATGGGTGTTATTATTCTATCATATAGTGTGCATTATATGCACACTATATTAATACACGACACAAACCTTGACTCTGAGAAAGTCTGCGAGCTCACATTGAACAGGTTGCCCAAAAGCTTTCTGCTGCTTGTGCTTTGCCCAGCCTTCACCTGGAGATGCCTCCATTGCTATATTTGAGTGCCTCGGCTTCGATCTGTGTAAAGAAGCAGGTTAGAGAAAAAGAATAGGACACGTCATTAAATTTACCAAGACAAACAAAAGCTAGTAAACGATGGGCAAGCTACCTTTGAAAAACACTCTCACTCACTCACTCATCATCTATACCGCTTAATCCTGTATTCAGGGTCACGGGGGCCTGGAGCCTATCGCAGGAGACTTAGGGCACATGGCAGGGTACACCCTGGACAGGGTGCCAATCCATCGCAGGGCGCAGACACACACACATACACTCACTCACACACTACGGGGATCAAACGATCGAACCCGGACCCTGGCGATGCAAGGCGACAGTGCTAACCACTACACCACCGTGCCGCCGCCTTTGAAAAACAAACAAAAAAAATTATAAAATACTATTTTATAATTATGAAAGACTGGTTCTGGATCAAGTCCAATAATAAGTGTTTTGCGTCAATGGTTCGCAATGACGAAATGAAGTGTTTGGTCTTAAAGAGCCTTGGTGCAGTAATGCACCAATTCATGAGGTATTCAGGAAAACCAGAGTTTGCTCAGCACCGTATTCTGGTTCTTTGATTTATTTGTAGACAACTATGTGCACTCAGACAAGTCTATGTACATTCAGGAAAAGCAAGGACAAGTTTCACTACGATCAGCTCACCTGAAGATAAAAAATATATAAAAACAATCTTACCGTAAAGGTTTGCATGGAGTGTTGCCATTGGATAAAAAGTCCTCATCGCTGCTGGTTGACTCCAGTTTATGCATGGCGATCCATTCTCTGAGCTGTCTGTAATGAGAGGAGTGTAGAAAATTAATAATCAAACGATGAACAAGAAAACCATGCTGGCATTTGGCACTGGAATTAATAACAAACAATAAAACTGACGAGACCTCATAAAAGGTATGGCCATAAAAAACTTGTTAGGAGCCAGGCCGAGCTTGGATTTGGGGGTCATGTCATTTCTATGACTTGGGAGTTTGTCCACAGGAAACCACTCAATATTCTATTAAAAGAAACAAAATATTTTTTCATTAAATCACAACTCTAAATCAGTCAGTCATCAATTAACTGATTTTTTTTTTAGTGTTTTTGTCACACCCTTATTTCTTTTCTGGTTTTGGGGTTAAATTTGGTCTCCTTTGGTACACCAGGGATTATGTATAGTCGAGCGAGTTGATCTGTGATTTTCTGCTCGATGAAGGTGTCTTTGCAGATACGGTCTCTGATATCGAAACCGGTCTCCTCTAAAACCTACAGTAAACAAACAGCACAATAAAGTTTTTTAATAAACTTTTCAAAACAAGTGAAAAGTCAGATTTTTTTTAAATTTTTTTTACTACAATTATAGTCAAAGCCTCAACAGAACAAACAATTTTTTCAGAATCAAACAATTTTTCAAAGCAAGTTTTTCCTTGGGACTTACCTCTCGTACAGCACAGTCATGGGGTGCCTCGTCCTCGTTAACTTTCCCTTTAGGGAAACCCCATCCTGACTTGGCCAGGTATCCCTGCACCAATAATGCCTACAAGAGTTGTATGTAAAAGCGGAAAAATTAAGCTTTGACAATAACTTTTTTTTTTGGTAGAGATCTGCGCTTATTCTGGCTGTAACATACTCACATTATCCAGGGTTTCATCCAATATAATTGCACCATATGTAGGAACACCCATTTTGTACTCTTTCCATTGATCTAAAACCTTCTGAACATCCTCGCCTTGGGGAAGCAGGAATGGACAGTGATTAAAAAGTAGAGAAAAGGTTAAGGGAAATTTATTAGGCATCAATTGGAGAATTGATTGGACTGAACAAATTAAACGTGACCAAAACATGATGTTTTAATCGGTTCCCTATTCATTGATGGATTACGTCAATGTGTGACATATTTATAGTCAACCGATGAACCTAAACAGCCTTAAAGTACGTCAATCTCATCCTACAGATGTTTCTATAAAGCCTGCAAAGCTGGCTTCATTCTCAAAAGAATGGAATTTTATGAAATTAAGAACTTAAACGTGTGCTATCTGGTGTAAAGAAACAAAAGACTTTTAACGTTTACTTTTTAAATTATGAAATAATTATAATTTCTTTGCATTTCGGAGCAGGTTTAAGCACAGCAGGATATCAGCTTTGGCGAAGTCCCTTATCCCACACTGAGGTAGTCCTGGTGTATTCTGCACGTAGAAGTCCAGGTAAAACCAATGGGCAAGTTCGATCTGGAAGCAAACTCGGATGGCATTGTCCCTCTCTTCACTGGGGATGTGGAGGATGAAACGACTACAGGAGAAAGACATCAACACTAAATAAGGATTGTATTGCAAAGAGCATGCTGGTTAATAATTTAGTTAATAAAGATAATAAACACAGTGAGTCTGCCTAAAGATATACAAAACATCTGAAACCAAGGGTGCTGTTCTCATGATTATATCAAGCTTCTGTATGTACGACATGAAATTAACAACAGATCCAGTCTTTCAAAATGTCTGCTGTTTCTACAAAATCGGATCCTTAAAGCAGGAAACATCTCTTACACAATCTGAACAAGTAACAGCTGTTTTGTGATCTAATGAATAGAAAGTAGTAAAGTCATCAACAAACAGAACTGACTGAATTACTCAACAGTTTGGCAGTGATATGTCTGACAGAGAAAAGTGAAAGATGCAATGACCTTAAGACCTGGGTTTAAAGGTCACAAGTGACTTTCACCTCACATAATGAGACAGAGATGGATATGGATGATGCTGATAATCAAAGGGAAAGCATACTTGGCAATTTAAATATCTACATTATTTACAAATTAAGGGGGGATCAGTGGCTCAGTGGTAGGTCTCTCGCCTGCCATGTGGAACGCGCAAGTTTTTTTGGCAGAAAAGGAAGTGAAATCTTTAAGTAGATTTTTCTCATTTTCAATATTTGAGAGTATCCGAGAGAACATTTCTTGTGATTAGGGAAACACAAAGTTCCTGAACATCATTTTGAGAACATAAATGACCATGTGATAGGAAATAAGGAATTGCGTATGTATGTAAACTCGTGTAGAAATGACCCACAGGCTACCGTTTAATCATAGGTCAAGACAACAGCCAGGACCACTTCCGGTTCACATCAAGGACCGTTCCAAAATCATCTCTGATCAGCATTAGATATTGAAGATATAAATCTTATCTAGCTAAAGATTGTAAATCAAATTGCATCACTTGGTAAAACAAAACACACCCATATGCGATAAGGAAGCGTTTAAAAAGCAAACTCAGTTTGATCTCATGGTTTTGACCTCTTCAGACTGTATGTTAGTGTGTTCTGAGTGACGTATACTTTGGATAAAATCGTTAATAAGCGCCTATACACTATGAGTTATTGACATATTTTCATATTGCTTACTGCTTGTATACGAGTTAATTAAACTACGCAGCTACCTGCAGAGGTCGTCCAATACGCCGTTGGGAATCTCCCCTCGCTTTGTCTCCATGTTAATGAAGGCAAAAGCATACCGAACTAGCACAACCGCTAAGCTGAAAAAAACAAACCGTGCAGACCAACCGCGCTCGCTTAATTCGCACCCCGGCGACAAAGAAGCGCCGCCATTTCCGTTACAAACTAGGTATTTAACAACGTAAAAAAAAACGAAAACGAAACCTCCTCGCCTAGCTTGTTCATCTGCATTTGTTACGACGCAGCTTAGCTAATTAGCATCGGCTAAAAATATTGCCTCACTTCTCGGCGGGACTCCAGGGAAACATTTCAGCGAGGGCGGGAGAATGCACCCCAAAGACCAATAGCGTCATGTTCCGGAACTAACGATGAACTTCCAGCCAATCGCATCGCTTCCGCGTAACTGGCAGACGGGAACAGCCATTGGAGAAGGAAGCTGTCGGCACGTTAGGTTGACATAACACGGAAGAACAAGCAAAAAAAAAAAAAAACCCCAAGCTGGGGCACAATATAACTATATACTAAGTTTCCTATGTCTACAACACATAAGAGTGCTAGTGGTATTTTGGTTCCTTACAGCTTAAAAAATAAATAATAATCAGTATCTTGGCGAAGGTGCAAGACAGGACAACAAGCACTGGACACTGTAAACTGAGAGATGAAGGGGTATTTCAGCAGCTCTGGTCTTGGGGTATCCCTGTACTGCACTTTTTAGTGTACACTACTATGAGCTATTCCAGGACCAAGGTTATAATGAAGGGTTTGTTTTCTCACTCATACCGCTTTAAACTGTATACAGGGTCGCAGGGGACTTAAGGCACTGGTCGGAGTACACGCTGAATGAGTTCCAATCCATCACAGGGCACACGCATACATACACACACACATGCTCATTAACACACTACATGTAATTTGGGAATGCCAGTTAGCCTTATCCTTATCTTAGCCTAATCTACTCAAAGGAAACCCACCAAGCACAGGGACATGCTAACTCCATGCACACAAACCCAAGGCAGGAATCAAAGTCTGTGTTTTTCTTTTTTAAATTGCAATTATTAATCATCTAAAATAATCACAGTGTGACGTTCCTGGTTTACACCGCTTGCATTTAACATTATTACTTAAATGGTTTTGTAGTGACTAGTCTGATTTTGCGAGTATGATCTGTGTGGTAATCTCCTAGATTAGGAGACAGTAAACACTTTTACGTATTAGGTCATGGTGTGTGATTTGAGACCCAGCTCAAGATGGGTTTATTTAAGAACTTGCTGGCTATAAAAAGTATACACAGATTTATCCTTGTCCAGGAGACTTTCAGACGTCTGTTTCAGTACACTTCCAAGTTCAAACTTTAAAAACATCTGATAACTGATTCGGGATAACCATGTACAGTACATCTGAAGTCTAAGAGGTGATTTCAACACAATAGCTCAAAGACTGTATTTTACTGTATCAGATTGAAAGCGGGTCAAAAGTTAAAATATAATTTTATAGTATTTGACATTGTCTTTTAAATGCTTGACTTGAATCAAACATTTATGGTAGCATAAAGCTTCTCACAATACTTTGTCTCTCTCCTGACAGAACTGGTTTGTTGTCTTTAAGCCATTTTATCTAGAGGTATGCTAAGGATAATTTTCCTGCTGGAAAACCAAGTTACAAACAAGTTTAAGCTTTTTGGTTTGTTATGCTTTAGAATATTGCTAGATAATCTTCCTTTCTTATGATGCTATCTATTTTCCAAAGTACACAGTCCCCCCCCCTCCACCCCACCAAAACACCTTCACATCACAATGCTTCCACCCCCATGCTTCACAGTTGGACTAGTGTTCTTCAGGCTTCAGGCCTTGGTTAAAACTTCACCTTTCCCCGTAAACATATTGAAGATCAATATGGCCAGATAATTTTGTTTGATACTGATTAGGGAACATTCTTTACAAAAATGAGCATGGGCAACCCCGCTAGTCTTGTAAATCAAGATGACAGACCGAATCACAACTAGTTTTCTGCAAATTGTATGAAAGATTGACTTGCAGACACACTTAATCACATCTAAGGCAATTTAGGGTAGCAAAGCCACATGCAGGCGACATTGAAAAGGAAGGACTCTAGAATGGGAGGAAACACAAACAGAAATTGGGAGAACATAAACAACTCCACACAAACCAGTAACCAGATCGGGATCAAATCTGGAACTCTGGAACTGACATCTGTTACTTGTATGCAATTTAATCCAGGCTCATCAAATCATATGCTAAATCGACTCTTTTATGTAATAAGACAGTAAGTAGAAATACACCATATTATCTGGCACATGCATCCTGTCGCTGTACACCTGACATCCGGTGGTTATAAACCTGTTCAGTCTCTGGAATGTCACTGTGGCACTGAATGAGTAAGGGTGTGGTCTTGAAGCCTAAAATAATTGATGTATTTATTGTAAAAAACGTTGCAATACGTGGGGAAATTATATATATATATATATATATATATATATATATATATATATATATATGGAAATAGTCAGTGAATATATGATATATAGCAGTTTTAGCAAAGTTTAAAGACGTCTCGCGCACACAAAGCGTTTGCTCAGAAGTGACGTCGCCTCTAGGTAGGGTTGCCAGGGTGGTGAATTCTGTATCAAATTTACATGCTCGTTGAACAGTATTGCTGCTGCCACTTCTTTTCTTAAAGAAATTTATTAGAATTAAATTATATGATGTTTATATTAGGTAAGATAAATTGTAAAATGGGAGGTGTTACATAGCTAAAGTTTGAGGATTTCTGACCATCACACCTAAAGGAAGGGTGTACACAAAGCTGAAATTACTCAATTGCATTTGATGTTTTTATATTATTATTACTTGTATTCACATTCAGTGTATTTTATTTTTATTCTTTTATTTTTTTTATTCATCTTTGAATGACATTCACAATAGCTGAGATGGTTGAGCGTCTGCAGAGTTTTGACCATATACACAGACATGCTAGGAATAAACAGATGCTCTTTTTTTTCATAATAAAAATGTATGCACCAGGTAACTGATAATTATGAATTACCAGAGACTCCGCCCGCTTGCAGATCCTGACAACTGTGTGTTACCATTACTAGTGAGGTCAATTCACTGCTGCTCCTCAGCCTGTAGATGCTCTGCAGGGTTTCAGTAGCTACAGTATGAGCGCTGTCTGATGTACCCTATTTCACCGTGACAACCCTGCATAAAGATTAATGATGACGACTCCAACTGGTACTTTCAGTGAAGAATCCCTAAACAGAAGTTCTGTTTTATATTATTGCAATAATGACCTTTGTTAAAACTGCTATATAAATCAAATTCCTCCTTCTTAAGAGGACTTCAGGTCATTATCATGAAAATGACATGATTAGTAACATATTACTCCTTATTATGGACACTGTAGCAAATTAGTCCTGAAGATGTCTGGGGATTTTTTAGGACTTTAATGGGTCCTGAAGTTGTCCTGCAGTCCTATCTGTGCCTGATCTGCATGTTTTTTGGACTGTGGAAATAAACCCACCAAGCACGGGGAGAACATGCAAACTCCATGAGGCAGGAATTGAACCTGACCAGGAATCGAATCCGAACCCTAGAGGTGCAATGTGACAGTGTTAACCACCAAGTTACCGTGTCGCCCTAGAGATATATATTTAGTAAGCTTAAAATATACCCTTCTACAAATAACAATTCAGTTTAAGGAAAAGGGTAAAACATCAGCAGGGTTACAACCTGGTTTGCCTGGATCTCCTTAAAAATGTCTTTGTGGTGTTAAAAACAGGCTTTTCATTTCTACCTAGATGAGGTGTTAAAAATCAACAACTAAAAAATATTAATGATGTATTAACCTTACTTGTTAAAAAAATAGCAAATTTTGGAGCATATATATTTTATCATCTATATAAATAAAAATTTAAAAAGGGTTTTGTCTGTACATTGGTCAGAACTTGCTCTTTCAATGATATCTTTAAGTTTCATACATTGAAGGACCCGAAACCAGTCTCAGAAAAGTCTATACAGCAGGGACGGATATATAGACGGATATACACCCCGGTGGCACGGGGTGGCAGTTGCCACCCTAAGAAAAAGCCTTGCCACCCCAGCACTAGTGTCCTAGCGTTCTAAAAATAAAAGAGTTTTTTAATTTATCTGACGTTCCAATCCATATATCAGGTTCAAGTCAATCACACATCAGCCTTTATTTAATTTTTATAGGACAATGTAAAAAACACAGAATAAGAATAGCCTTCCTTGAATCCACAAAAAACATGCAACGATGATTGCTTCAGTGTAGCCACCCCTCATAATTTTAATGCCACCCCCTTGCCACCCCATCAATAATTTTCTAGATCTGCCCCTGCTATACAGAATGTATGTCTATCCAGCCAGAATGCATCACAGCATCAGGCAAAACTGACCAGACAGAATTTAACAAAGCTTTGGGAGTACTTAGGTATTTCCTGAAGTTAAACCTGCACAAATTAAAATGTTGAGTAGAGATGAAATTAAATGGGTGAAATCAAAATGGTGAGAAAAAGTGATGTTATGAACAGTTATGTGCCGGATTTAATAATATTCTTTAAAACAAGCAATTTTCTCAATGCAAACAAACACCTGTACCAATAGTTATTAATTAGAAAAGCTGAACTGAATATTTTTATTGTGATTACTTAATATTTTTTGCAGATTAAATAACAGCGGTGAAGTGGTATAAGTGAATTTTAATGCACTGGAATTGTCATTTCAATCATCTTTCAAAATTGTCAATCATCTTTATTCGAGCCACTTTTTCAGTTTTCACATCTGTCATTCACTCGTGATTGACGACGAAAGAATTTATTGTAACCAGGTGTAAAAACTTTTCTATATCCTCTCTTTCCCATTGCTTGTAACACGATAAAATGACTGTAGATTTAAAATCTTGCCATGATCTAGGTAGATTTGGCACAATTTCCTAATATTTAAGCATATAATACAATACCATATAATGGTGAGATACCAAATTTATTTATTTAGTGAAATCACAGTTTACAAAATTCAGGGCTTTATCTTTGTACGTTGGCTTCAACCTGAAATAAATAACCTGCTCAGAGTATTTGTTAGCTTTAACCGTTTAACTATTCCTATTAATTCAGATTCGGTCAACGACGGGCACTAACGCTGTTCAGTCGAAACATTTTCAGTTCTAGCATTTGGGCTGGAAATTCTGCTCAGATCTGGCAACCCAGGTTCTAGCGTTTCTCTGACGCAGCATCTGTGCAGAAGGAGAACGAAGGAGGTTGATCTGATCTCCTCTATGTGGGCGTCGTATCTAACGAACTTTATTTCATAGTCAAGTAATCGTTGTATATATAAATAGACGGGAAAAAATCACAATGGCTCAGGCACTAAAGGAAAGATTCGACAAGTTCCTGCACGAGAAAAACGCCATGACAGACGTGCTGGCGAAGATCGAGGCCAAGACCGGAGTGAACCGCTCTTACATCGCGCTCGGTCAGTTCACGTGTTTCCGCAAAATTGCATGCAGAATAACAGGGTGTGTGTGTGTGGGGCTGCTTTAGGTTATTGTTAGTCCGTATGGTATAGGATTATTCCAGAAATTATTATTATTATTTTTATTTAAGAGTAGTCTTATGTAAGTGATGTAAGCATGATGATGATGATGATGATGCGTTATTAATCTTCTCCTCTCTCCTCTGTCTCTTTCTGTAGCTGTCATCGCTGTTATCTCAGTTTATCTTGTCATCGGTTATGGCGCTTCCCTGCTCTGCAATCTCATCGGATTTGTTTATCCTGCATATATATCGTAAGTCAAGTTTAAAACAAACACTTCAACTGTAACTTCATCCCTTTTCCACAGCGCACAGAAAAATGACACGCTTCCGTGTTTGAGCAGTAATTGGTACAACAACAAAAAAAAATTGCACAACATCCAACCTGTACAGGGGCTGTGTCCCAAACCTTACACTACAGCACTAACCAGTGTGTCAACTAAAAAAAAAAAAAAGTCGCCATACACACGGGACAGTAACATTTTCATAATTAAATATGAAGTAAATAAATATATATATATATTGTGTTATCTATGATTTTTATTATTTAAAGTAAATGCAAATGCTTAAAGGTGTTAATTGTCCCTAAACACTTTTAGGACAGCCGGTAGTTTAGAGTGTACTATTTTTGTATGCCAGGGTGTGGTTTTGGAACAAGGCCTCGTTACCACTTTTGGCACAGAATGGCATGGCATTGCTGAAGCTCGCCGATGCAGCTCAGATATCCCTATGGTACAATATACAAATATATCATCAAAGTGTCATAAACTTCATACAATAAATCCAGCTTTGCAATGAATCTTTTATGATTTATCCAAAGCAGGGCGAGTGATCTGGGAGCCCCGTGCCGCAGTGTGTAGAGTCGCTGCCCGACTGCTCCAAGGTCCGCGCTTCCATTATGAGCTCGGGTTACTGTATGTGGTACAGTATGGGTTATTGTCTGCTGTTGTAACACCCCCCCCCCCCCCCCCCCCCCCCCCCCCCCCAGAACTGTTGCTCATTCAGTGTTTTTGGGTTTTCACACCATTCTGTGTGAACTCTTGAGACATGAGGTGTGTGCGAGATCTGCAGTTTATAAAATACTTAAACCAGTCCATCTGGCACTAGTAACCATGCCAGGGGAGATCACACTTTATTTATTTATTTATTTATTTATTGTGTTCACTGAAAAGTACCTGAAGCTCTTGACATATATCTCCGGGATGTTACTGTCGCTATGGGGTGTCATACGGTCTACCTCATATCCATGTGGGTTTCCTCCATGTCCTACGGTGGTTCTTGTATCCATAATTGATTCCAATTAAAAACTTCTGCCAGGTTCTTATATGTGCGCGAACAATGCTGTGATGGACTGTCAGGTGTATTCCTTCTTCTTGAAATTCAAGAGGCTTCGGATCCTCCACATCCCAACCAGGGTAAAATGTTTCCCGTCTAGATCGCTTATCGTGTGTAGGTATGGGGAAGGGCATCCTGAATGGCATCCTAATTGATTAATCGCAGGGCATAAACAAACACTGACACAACCGGTCGGACGCTACGGGAGTTTGTAAAGTGGAGGATGGGGAAGAAACCAACTGAGCATGTCAAGGAAATGTAAACACAGAATGGAGGCAAGGCGACAGCGCTAGCCTCGAAGATGAATTAAATCCTAAATCTTTTTTTAAGTGATTTATTTCCTCTCATGTAATTAATGGGATCTAGCAACCTATTATAAAAATTAGTTCTGTTGTATGTGGCTTAATCCTGTAATTGTTAGATAAAGGAGGCCAATTAGTAGCAAAATTCACATATTATGAAGCTGCAGCATAATATAATCGTCTTTAGTAAACACTTTATCCTAGTCTAGTGGCAGTCTCTGTGGATCAACAACTTGTCCAGGAAACACTGATCGCAAGCATGGATGATCTCATTCTCGTTTGCAGTAATATTAAATACTTTATATTAACATGAAAATGTTTCCCCTGGCTTTCAGTTATGTCATGTTAGGAGGCCAGATGGTGAGCATGTGCTCCCAGCGTCACGGCAGTCAGGGAGAGGAGACAACGGCAGAAAGAGAGCAGATCTAGAAAAGAAGAGGAAAAAAAGTAATGTAGTGAGGAAAAGCTAATCAGTGAATCGAGGGTGGAAGTTGGAAAAATACCCAATGCAAAGTAGTTCTTTATTCTGCAAAAATGCAATTCGGGTTGTACTGTGTCAAATTCTGGAAGTAAAAAAAAAGACATGTATTTAAACTACAGTTAAAACAAAAAAAAGGACTGTTTTTATTAACGAAGTACAACGTCCAAGTGGGTAAGATGAACAGGTTGTCTTAGGTTTTAAAATATAGTTTAACTTTATTTGGAACACATTCACACCTGCTCGTTTCTGTGGTTATCCATTTAACCAGTCACATGGAAGTAACGCAGTGCAAAAAACCATGCTGATACAAGACAAGAGTGTGTTAATGTTCAAAAAAACCAAACACCAGAACGTGTGAACTCTTTGACGTTAACCATAGCATGACTGTTGATGCAAGATGTGCTCGTTTCTAGAGATGTTCAGAAACTGTTGATCTTCTTGGATTTTTACACACACACACACACACACACACACACACACACACACACACACACACACACACACACAGAATGGTGAAAAAAAAAAGTAAAAGCATCTCAGCTTTGAGCAGTGTATCAAAACCTACTTGTAGTGGATGGGCTATAACAGCAGAAGACCACACCAGCGTGAGAAGAATCTGAGGCAATTGGGGGCACAAACTCACCCAAACTGGACAGATAATACTGGAGAAAGACCAAGTGATTTTTTTCTTCTTCTTCTGGTCTTTAGCGCTCCAGGCTGGTTGAGCCCTTGCCCACGATGTCCTGACAGGAGTGAAAGCTGTCTGTTTTTGTAACCCATCTGCCTCAGGATTTGGTGTGTTTTTCATGCTTGTATGTTTTCCCTCAATTTCCCTCAGAACTGTTGCTAACTCAGTGTTTGGTTTTTCACAGCTTTCTGTGTAAACTCTAGAGACTGATGTGTGAGATCTGCTTTTTGTAAAATACTTGACCCAGTTCATCTGGCATTAACCACCATCCCACGGTCAAAATCACAAAGATTATTTTAATGTTTGATGTGAAAAATTCTGTAGGACTTTGTACCATACATTGAACAGTGAACAGATGTACAGGTTTTTCTTTCGAAGTGGATGGAGAGCGTGTATTTTACACTATTGTACATTATTTACAATATTATACTGTGTTTGTATTTTCTTGTCTGAAGTCATTATTTTGTCCTTTCTACAGTATGTAATCAGCCATAATTTGTCAGTTTAATTCACTATAATTTGCTTAATAATTTGGGCAATGCGAGTCGTTGATTGCAGAGTGTGGTTGCAGGTAATTACGTACAGTAATATGTTCAGACAGCATACTCGTGCGGTCATATGAAAATATCTGTCTGGGTGAAATATTTCTTTATCATGGTATAAAGGAAAATCCAAACACAAATTACATTGTTTCATTATGTGCACGTGTTTGTATCATTTCCTGTACATGTCATCCGCCTTACAGTACTGTGCGAACGTCTTGAGCCAACTCTTATTTCATATGAAATTAAATTCAATGATGTAGATTTAATGGGAAAAAAAGTTTTACTGTGACACGGCTGCAAAGTGCCCTAAAGATACCACTTAAAGGGTGGTGGTTAATGTAACAACCTCAGCAGCAACCTCATTTCCCTTCTCGTCTTTTCCAACCACTCGTTTACATTTACATTACAGCGTTTGGCATTACGCCCTTATATGCCATTACATTTGTATCGTGTTATATACCTGAGCAGTTGAGGGTTAAGAGCCTTGCTCAAGGGCCCAACAATGGGTTTGAACGTGGACGGTTTAACCACCGATCCACCCCTGCTCTATCACCAGACTACTAATCTCCGGCCTGATCATCTGTCATCATCTGCACCTTGTTTCTCACTGGTTCATGCCTTAAGTTGGATGTTTTTAATGCTTCAATGATTCATAGGTCACTCATGAGCTGATGAGGCTTAACAAAAAACATCCCTCTAAAACTGGTCAGATACACGGACTGGACTGAAAATGAGAGACAAAAAATGTCCTCAGAATGTGTGGACAAGTATTCCACAATCCTATATTACACAATACAAGAAGGTTTGAATATTTCGCAGCAAAAATATGAAGAAATGATGGATGGCTCAATACTTTTGCACAGTACTATATTTCCCCAAGTACAGCATAAGAGTACGGCTCATTTTTATCGCTCAGTATTGCGGGCTTTACTTCCTTCCATGCACAGGAAGTGTTTTTTAACATGTGGCAGGGTTGTCACGCACGCCGTGTCACACCACCACGTTTAGTGTGGAGCTTGGAGCTTCGTATTTTGTGTAAAAAAATTCTGTTTTCAAAAACTGAAGCCTGTCGTGACTCATTCATTAACCACATGGCAACTCTTCACACACCACATGGACATCTGACTCACTGGTATCTAGCACCCTGGAGTTGTATGTGCTTCAAACTTTATGCCTTTACCTACTTGTTATTTCCCACGCAGTCTGTCTTCCCAATAATCTATCAAGTCATTGCAAATTGACGCAGAGATATGTATGTTCCAGGTTTGTCAAGAAAAATATTAGGTAATAGACATTAAACTCTTTATGTCTTTATTTAGCCACATGTATTGATTGATTTTGTTGTTTGACTGGGGGAGGAGCGGGTTCATGACATATCCCTCATACACAAACCCTTCTACTTGTTTGCAGAATCAAAGCCATTGAAAGCACCGACAAAGAAGACGACACGAAATGGCTCACCTACTGGGTCGTCTATGGAGTGTTTAGCGTGGCCGAGTTCTTTGCGGACATCTTCCTGTCCTGGTTTCCGTTCTATTACATCGGAAAGGTGTGTGTGTGTGTGTGTGTGTGTGTGTGTGTGTTTAATGATAAATGAATGTCTCCACCCTATCACCTATCCTGATAGTTTACACACACACTTACATGACCTGCCAGCCGCTTTGTCAATACTCACACAGTTTTATTTGTTAAGATGGGAGTAAAGGTTGGGAATGTTTGTTCATGCTTTACCATTAAGATGACTGATAGGTCTTTCTGTTTGAAAATACGTTAATCAGTCAGTGACGGATGAAATGCGTGATATCTGGGGACAACAAAGCCATTTTTTAAGCTGTGCGAGTTAGAAAACCCTGCTACAGAAATGCTCATGATGTACAATTGAGCTTCTGTCTGCACTGCTTTATGGTATCCCCAGACACACATCATTATCGCAGATATCTTCCTAATTATTGAAAGGGTTTTTGGGATCCTAAGACCATTTTAGTTCAGAGGTCAGATTAAATAGTGATGTTTTTTTTTTTCTTCTTGCTGTTTCAGTGCGCTTTCCTGTTGTGGTGCATGGCTCCAACTCCCTCTAACGGCTCAATCCAGATCTACACACGCATCATTCGACCTTTCTTCTTAAAGAACGAGGCAAGGATCGACACTGTGGTGAAAGACCTTAAGGACAAAGCATCCGAGGCCGCGGATAAAGTCAAAGATGAGGGTAATAATACAAAATCTGATTTCTAGTCGTTCTGTATGTTGCTTTTTTTAAGATAAGAACAACCCATAAAGCGGTTAGGTTTGTCATGACTGATTACAGTACGCCTTTGTCTGTGTTGGGCAAACTCGTGAGGTAATGCTTCCTCCTCTTGCATCACCTGATGATTATTAAATGGAAAACTGTAAAACACTGAGCACGCCCGGCCTGAACAAACATGTCACAGCAGTGATTTTGTCACTGCATTGCTACAGTATATAAAGTATATAAAGTAACTATTTACTGAGTAACTGTTCCAGTTGGGAGTAATCAGTATGGAATCTGTATCAGGTGTCATTATGTGGCCTACTTACGTAGCTGAAGAGGAAAATGCTGAACATGTAAAATCCAGATAAAGAATACGCTACGGGACAGAATCTTAAAATCTTAAACAATGCTTGGCAAGGTGGTGAAAAAGCAGTCAGACCTTGCACCTCAGAGATTGAGGGTCCGATTCCCGCTTCAGGTCTGTGTGCATGACGTTTACATGTTCACCCTGTGCTTGATGGGCTTCCTCTGGGTACTCCAGTTTCCTCCAATGTCCAAAAACACGCAGGCTAGGCTAATTGGTATTTCTCTGTGCAAGTTTGTATGTGCTTGTGTACCCTGTAATGGCTCGGCACCCCATCCTCGTCCTCCGGGATACAGTAGGGTGGAGACTTCCTCTCGTCCTGTACAGAAAGAGTGAGTGAGTGGATGCATCCCAAAAGTGTACAATTACACTTCATTTTTACAAGAACAATAATACAATTATTATTATTATTATTATTATTATTATTATTTTTAATAATAATATCATCATCATCATTATTATTACAGAGACAGACTACACTGAGTCCATAGGCAGCTTAATTGTAGATCATTATGGGGTTTTGAAGTAATTAATGCTACTGTATAACAAGACCCAATATAAGGATCCTATTCACTAACCGGTTAATAGTCTGAATTGCTAATTAGTAGTAATATACTGTATATATACAGTCGGTTTAAAGACACTTTGATACACACACTTTCATGCAATTAGCCAATTATGTGGTAGCAGGGGAATGTGGAAACCGTTCATGTGCTTCAGGTAAAGTTTGTAAAACTAGAAAAAAAATGTGATCTTTGTTACAGTTGTGCTGTCAGGGATGTCTTGGTATGTGTATGTGTGTGAGAGAGAGAGATCATGTATTTTATCTTCTTTGGTGTTTTCGCACCATTGTGTATAAACCTTGCAGACGGCTGTGTGAGAAAATCCCAGAACAGCGGTTCGAACCATCCTGTCTGGTATCAACAACCAAACCAAAAGTGTCGGACGTCACATTATTTCTTTTTGATTTGAACAATACCTAGAGCACTTGACCTGTATCTGCACTGTAATCCTGCCACATATTTGGGGTTGGTGGTCATTGCATGAATGCGCAGGTGGACAGGTATTCCAAATAAACAGGCTTGCGTGCGTGTAGATTTGCATCCCTGTTTCCAGTGTTCTTTAGCAGCTGTGAGTTAGCCTCGAGCAGTAACTAGCTTGTTGTGAGAGACATTTCATAATACATTATTCGTTATTACAGCTTTCTAAACTACAAAACTACATTCTGCTTTATATAACAGTTCTGACCAAATAATTTGATCAGACGAGAGGCATTCTCCATGAGTGCTGGGACGTTTAACTCCGCTTCACAGGTGTTCTAATAAATAAATTGTTAATTACATTAACTCAGCTGTAGTGTTATTTCTTAAAGCACATACAAAGCCGATGGCCTCATCCGTATGACCACATCACAGCCATGCTGATATTAAGTACAACAGCACTCCCTGTCATGTGATATTGCTTAATTATTTTTTTAACATTAGACTGTTACTGTTTCCATGTACTGTATAGTGCTAATATTTTTGTCTTGAGGTACATATCATGTAATGGGATCCAGCTGGACTCATTTTAAGAAGTCCGTTCTAAACGAGCCATGATTATCACTGTAATTATTTCTAATGATAAGTACTTTTCCATTTTTATTAATGGAATCTTTAATTACTTTAAGTAGATTCCTGACCTTTTATAACCCGTTGTCTTTATGAAGTGTGCACAAACTAGGAATCGGTTAATGTTTTGTGATTTACTCCGTAGGTATTTGAAATTAATCATGTCTTTTTTTTTTTTTTTTGTAGTCAAGAAAGCCTCCGCTAACATCATCTTCGAGGAGAAAAAGAGCTCCTAAGCAGCAGTGGGAGAGACAACACGCTGATATGCACAATTGGTACACGTCCCCAAGGATGATCACGGGCCTGAATAAATAAATGTTGCCTTTATTTTTTTTGTGTGTCCTTGTAAACAACTGGAATATTCCTACTGGTTTTGCTCGGTTGCTCTCTGTGCAAATAGCAGTGCCTGGAAGGGGGTTCTGTTTAAATATGTATTTCACATAATACCAAATGCAAATGATGTTCGACTGCTGTGCTTCAGTCCTAGTCAATAAAACTCTTACCTCCTACCATGTGACAGTGTAGTTTTTCACTGTAGAAAATTCAGAGTGCACTTTTATTTTGTGGCTCTTAGTAGTAATCTGGCTGTCATCACCCACATACACCTTCTACAAAATACACACAAGATTGTCCTGTGCAAAAAAATTTAAATGATTATTACTTGTGCAACCTCTTTGTTACTCATAAAAAATTATTAAACATTCAGTTAAAAAAAAAAATCTTTATAAATTAAAGAGAGGTTATGTCTGTACATTTTTCAGAACTCGCTGTTTCTATGCTATATTTTCGTTTAATATATTGGATGACCAGAAACCAGTCGCAGAAACATTTCTGTAAGTATGTCTGAGAGAATTTGATGAAACTTTTGTAGTACTTCGTTATTTGCCTGCACCAACAGTGAAATCTAAATGTTGAGCAAAAGCGATGTTATGAACAGTCATGTGCCATATTTAATAATCTATAATAATAATAATAATTGAATATACACCTTTATACACTCAATATCTTTTCTATATCCTCTTTCCCATTGACTGTAATAAAAAGAAATATTGAACTATGTACATTTAAGAAAAAGAAGAAAAAAAACAATCCTGTGACCATATGTCACACCAAACAAAATTTTGAGTAGTATTTTACGCTTTAAACATGTACATGCTATACTATATAACACACGAATATAACACAAGTATATACAGCGTGGGCCATTTATATGGATACACCTTAATAAAATGGGAATGGTTGGTGATATTAATGCCCTGTTTGTGGCACATTAGTATATGTGAGGGGGCAAACTTTTCAAGATGGGTGGTGACCATGGTGGCCATTTGGAAGTCGGCCATCTTGGATCCAACTTTTGTTTTATTTTATTAAGGTGTATCCATATAAATGGCCCACCCTGTACTATACATATAGTATGTATATACACTTTTTTTTACCGCTAGAAACCTATGCTTCAACAGAAATGACTGAGAGAAAACAAAATATCTTCATACAAAGAATGAGTTGATAACGATATTAAATTCATATAAAGAATGTGTAAAAAAATATAGGTGAATGAGGATGAATATTCATTGGACAGACTAGTGCAAACTGAGATATGCACTGGAGATAAAGCAATTAAAAAGTGGCAGCAGTAGGAAGGTGTTAATTCATATTTAGTAACGGATATGTGTAACTACATCCTGGATGGGACCACTATAAGTCATGACAGGGTATCACACATGCTCATTTAAACCAAATGTGAAACACTCTGCACAGGATTAAACTGCAGACCGAGTAGCTATGACTTTCTGGCAGCGACATGCGACCCTGAGTGCGGTTAAAATAAAATTAATTTAATTATTAATTAAAATAAAATAAAAAAAATAGGTTAAAATCGATAAGCAATCCAAAGAACAAATAAATAAATAAATAAATAAATAAATAAATAAAGAATCTCCTTTTCTCTAGTTTGTCATTACCTTTTTGTAAAAAACCAAAAACCTTGACTTTACTTACACTTACTTTTTTAAAAGCATCAGTGCAAGAGACATTTCATATTATATTTCATTACATATCCATACTTGCCCATTTTTTATCTGTGAAACATTTCCAACCAAAAATTCAGCCCTATCATTAAAACCCAAAACATTAAGCCCAATCTTGTACAGGATCTCCTAGTGCCGCTGTGGCAGCTCTGGCCCCTTGGGGCATGACTCTACAAGAGCTCGGGGAGTGTGCTCTGGAGTCTGGCACTGTGATGTTAGCAGTGGATCCTTTGGGTGTTCTGCTACCCTTCGCTTGTGGCCACCTTGGAATTTTGCTTGAATTTGTGGGATCCCACTAGACAGGTTGGTCCTTGGTCCTGACAGGCATAGAAGAGCCTTGGGTGCAAATGATCCTGTAGTCAGTTTACTGGCTTTAATCAATTAATTTGCCAGGGGTGTTAGTGTTGTGACTGATCAGTGTACATCATGGTATAATGCCTTAATGTTAAATGTTCTGTAATATACAACCGATCCATAAGTATCAGACTATACATTCTGCTTCATAAAATCTCTTTACATCAGTGACATGATGTACTAGCTTCGTAAGTGCCATCAATACTCATGCCAGTATTCAAATGGGATTGCTAAAGTTAGTTTGTTAGTCAGTGCTTCAATTATTCATCTTCAGTATTTTTCTTACTTTTCATAAACAGAGTTGCCGTGGGTTTGGAGGTAGAAATCTATTGCATGCAAATACATATTCAGCAACATCAGCAGTAATTCACATCTGGGGGAAGTTAAGATGTCAGCCTAACTACTAGCATGTTCTGAGAAGTCGGAGGATACCAGAAATTATGAAAACAAACAAACAAAAAAACACGTGTATCAATTGTGAACTGAAAGTATCCTGAACAGGCAATAGTCTTTTCGAGTTTAAGATTTTGGACTAGTCAAGGTTGTGAGTTTAAATCCTAAATCTCACTGCTAAGCTGCCACTGATGGGCCATTAAGCAAAGCGATTAACCATTAACTACTCAGTTATATAAATCAGATACATGTAAGCCACTCTGAAAAAAATATATATATATTTGTCAAATGCTGTAAATGTAACCTGAAATCAGAACTGAATCATTAACTCATGGAGAGATATGAGGTGGCCCTACTGGAATGGTTACATAGGAAATATGCATCTGTATTTTTCTTACATACAGCTAACATGCTGCAAAGAAAATATAATACCACACTGAGTTGAAATATATAATCAATGATTATGATTAGGATCTGCTACAACAATTTCTGTCCAGTAACAGAAGACATGTGAGTGTCAGCCTTCTGAGATTATGGATTAATACAACTAGGCCAAAAATGTCAGTAAAGTAGGAGCTGAAGCTGGTTTCTGTGTCTAAAATCCAGTCACATCACTGGGTCTGTGGATTGAGTAGCTGTAGATGTTTGGCATTTGAGCTTGTTGTGAGTAGCTTGTTGTGCTTTGAGCTTGTTGTGCTTTGAGCTTTTGTGCAGGCTGTTCATTTAGCCTTTCTGTCATAAATATATATATATATATATATCATTTAACACCTGTAGGGGGCACTTACTGATGATTATTTTTTGATTATTTTCTAATACAGATAGTAAAAATCTGTAAAAGTAACTGTGATTGATGGCCTGAGAACTTGGTTAGAGCAACTCCAAAACTGCAGCTCTTTTGAGATATTTCTGGTCTGTAGACTTCAGAGGAAGACATTCACAAGTATGTCAAAAAATACAGTACTTCACTGTAATGGTGGCAAACGTCACTATTCATTATTAGGCAGGTGGTTTTAGTGTTATGGCTGTATAGACGATTAAGATATACAAGAATAGATAGATCGATTTTTAAAACAGATAAGAGTTTTCATGTGTTGTACAATTCTAGATATGAATCCTTGACCTTACTATATACAATCATAAACATCTGGAGAGAAAAAAAACAGACGTTATGGTTGTTACTCTGCCGCTTTAATATATATTTTGGCTCGTTCTGAATGACCATCGCGTACTAGCCGCATGCTGTACAACTTTACAAAGACCGCCCATTTCCCGGTGACGTAATCAAAGCGCGCGGTGTGTTTACATTACACTACACGACACGCACAGAGACCAGCGTGGATACAATGGTCGGATTAGCGTTGTTCTTGTGCTTAATCGGTCGTTTGGTTAATGAGCTTATATCGACCGAGATCAGACTCATCAGGAAGAGGAGGTTAAGAATCAAAGACTTGATTTTGAATTTGACACACAGCAGATTACGGCGACAAAGACGAAGACAAAGACAGGTGAGTCTCTCGTGCGCCTGCTTGAGGTAAACACGTGAGAGGTCTCGGGGTACAGGTTTATCATGCACGTGACTCGGGTTCCTCATTAAATCCCACAAATGCAGCCTAGTCTGTGATTAAAGCCCCGTGCACGTGAATGAGACCGCGTGACGTAAGCGTAAGGGGAGTCACGTGAACAAACACGAGCATGAGGGTTTCCTGAAGTTCGAAGTCATACTACATTAAATAATGAAACACTCCACTCAGAACTGGTGCATTTATAACGTGGTTGTTGATGTTTAATTTTCCCAGTGAAGTTATTTTTCCGCGCTGACGTCACAAGGGGAGTTTAAGAAGGAGAGTGTGATGAAATTATTAATTCATTTTTTTCATTCATTTTCTATACCGCTTTATCCTGTATACAGCGTCTCAGGGACCTGCAGCCTATCCCAGGAGACTCAGCAAACAAACAGGGTTAAACCCCGGATAGCATGCCAATTCCTCTTAGCATTCAAAGAGGAACTGGGAAACATGCACACACACAGGTCCTTTGAGGGCTCATACACAGCTTTACTTTCTCAACATGGCCTCGTCAATATTAAGATAATATGAAAAACACACTCCTTTGTCTTCACTGTTACTTACTAATCGGAAACAAACAAACCAAAAAATTATGGACCATCTCATCATCTATACCACTTATCCTGAATTCCGGGTTGAGGGGCCTGGTGCCTATCCCAGGAGATGTACACTATGGCCAGGGTTCCGATCCAATGCACGACATGCACACACAAAAACACTATGGACAATTTAGAGATGATAATTAGCCTAATCTGCATGTCTTTGGACTGTGGGAGGAAACTGGAGTAGTAAGAGGAAGCCCAGCAAGCACGGGGAGAATGTGCAAACTCTACGCACACAGACCTGAGGCTGGGAATCGAACCCTTAACCCTGGAGGTGTGATATAAATATAATAAACATTACTCTCAAATAAACTCAAATATGATAATAGTAATATTTGACTGTTATAGCTTAGATAGGTTTTCTTTTATACTGAATCCAGTGTTGGAGACAGCGAGCATTGAAGCTGAAGGTCTGAAATCAAGTGCAGGTATAGGACATGGTCACACAGAGAGACTTGGCTCACTTAGTTAGCAATCTAGGAGGCGATGGAATGTGATCTATTTGAACTAAAGCAGACAAGGAGGTAAGCGAGCTGGACAGACTACAGGACTAAAGAACATGGGTAAAACAAAAACAAGTGCCACAAGCAGAGAGTGCCGCTGATGCGACTGCAGACATTTGCATGAGTAGCACTTTGAACTTCGAAAAGCTGGCTGGTGTCACATGCCTCAGAGGAAACACGTGATAATGAATTTGCCCTTCCTGGTTGATTATGCAATTAATTCAGGGTGGATATCCTTTTGAATTGTTTTCTTTTAATGTTAGATTTTGTGTGACTTGTGTTTCAGATGCAGCTGTATTATCAGTTACGTCGGAGGCCACCCTCTGTTTGGGTCCATCAAAGAGCAAATGATTGGTGGACTGTTGTAGTTCCCAACTTTACAGATGAGCAATGGAGCCAGCATTTCAGAATGTCCGAAGACACGTTCCTGTACCTTTGCCACAGATTGCGAACAACGATGGAAAAGCGGGACACCAACTTCCGTCTCTGCGTGCCCATTAAAAAACGGGTAGCCATAGCACTGTGGAAGCTGACTACCAACAGTGAGTTAAGACTTGTTTCACATTTGTTCGGCGTTGGCGTTACCACGGTGTGGCGATGCGTTCGGGAATTCTGCACCGCAGTTAATGAGGTACTGTTGCCAGAACTAATACCATTCCCAAATGATGATAAGCTTATGGAAATGGCCATGATCTTCGAGCAGAGATATGGACTTCCACAGTGTGTTGGGGTTATCGCCGGATCACATATCCCAAACGTCCCCACTGAGTACCATGCTGAGTATTTTAACCATATGGGCTGGCATTCTATTATTCTACAAGGAGTTGTGAATGGGAACGGGCTCTTCTGGCATGTATTTGCAGGAAGTCCTGGAAGTATGCATGATGCTACAGTTCTACATGTGTCAGGGTTGTGGGATCTCATAGGACAAGGATTGTTTCCTAACCACAACAAAAATATTGCCGGCCTTGATGTTGGCTACTACCTCCTAGGTAATGCTGCATTTCCGTTGCAAAGCTGGCTCATGAAACCTTTCTCAGACACTGGGCAGCTGACAGAGGAACAAAGGATATACAACCAGAAAATCTTCCAAGCGAGCGGTGTGGCCGAAAAGGCATTCAGTCGGCTGAAGGGACGATGGAGATGCCTCCTTAAACGCAACGACAGCCATATAGACCTTGTGAAAACTATGGTGCTCACCTGTTGTGTCCTCCACAACTTATGTGAAGCACATGGTGAACGGTACAGCGAGGAATGGGACCCTCCTGCTGCAGGAGAGCAGATTTTAGTGGAACTGCCAGCGGAGGAAGACGCTGAATGTGCAGCTGTGGGTGTGCGAGATGCCCTGGTGCATTATATAAACACAGACAATTGTATGTCACTGTTATTTGATTAAGGCATATAAACAGCAGACGACTCTGGGTTTAAAGCCATTATAAAGAAATAAAGAACTGTAATTCTTAGGGGTATAGTGATGCACTCCAATCATGATACAACCCAGAAAAGTATGGCAAAATTTGAAAGCAGACAACTGATGACTGAAAAGACTCTATTTTATTTTTATAATACAAAATGTGTATTTCCGTCTGTATAAAATTAAATAAATTAAATTGCTACAGATTTTTTTAATATTATAAACTAAACCTACTATAGATGTACTGTATCTTTAAAATAAATAAATGACAAATATTTTGATAAAATAAAGCATCTGACCTGGGGATTAAACATAAAAAAAAATCTCTGTAACAGAAACAGAGCTCCATATAGAGTCGGTGAAAAAGCCCAACTTCTGTGGCCTCTTTCTCAGGCACCATAGGTAGGCGTGGTTACGGTGTTAATATAACATATACCGATATACCACAGTCGTTCGGTTTTATAAACGTATAATGCAGGTGAATCTTAGCAGCTCTTAACACATGAGATTTGCAGATTAGGACCTCTGGTGTTCAAACTGCATGTTTACAGAATTCTGATATCAAAAATTTACAGATATCACATGGTCACTTTTTTTCTTCCTCGATGCACCCATAGAAATTCTGTTATGTGTTTTTAGCTTACAGATTCCCAACACTGGACATGGAGTAACTGCACATTAGTCTTTTCCTATTTGAACACAGGTACGTGTGCGGTGTGTAAGGGGGTCAGGAGTCCAACACTGATTAATGGTATTGGAGGATGAACACAAACAGTACTGTACATGGTAAAAGATGAGCTGCACACCTACCGAGCAGCTGAGCCTTTCCCCCCCCTCGTACCAGCACCACACACACACGTCAGTCACTCATGGACTGAGACTGATCCATTGCCTAAATCCTATCTGATTGAGTATTTGTGTATCTAAAATGTTTAGATATTTTTATTGGTAGCTGGACCTAATAAAAGGAACAATAACTATAAAGGACCTATAATCAAAGATTCCAATGAAACATCTAATTAAATAAATTATGAATGTGGAAATGCGTTCAACAATAATCCAAAAAACTCCAAAGAAATCAAGGTGGTGGTTGAGGACTGTGGTTGTTGGCCATGACTGATACTAGTTGTCCCATAACGCTGAGCAGTCCTTGGTTAAACTGTGCCAGAGTGTTGATCAACTCTGCCTCCCGAATCCCAGCCGAGTGTTCTAATTCCTGCAGGACCTGAAGTCGTCTTTCCTCAAATTCCTGCTGGACTCGTTGCCGTCTGTCTTCGCGATCCTCTGCCATAAGGAAGATCTCCCTCATAGCATCAATGTGGTTCGAGTATCCTCTTCTCCTCTTTCCTGATGAAACATAGAGTACGTGGTAAATAAATATACATCAGGCATCACAAGGGTGCACACAACCACAAATAGAGCAAGTCATCAAGGTGAAAGTCATCTGAGGATGTCTGAACACTAATCTACAAAACCAAAAATAATCACTTTAATATTGTGCAGTGTGGGTGAAGCTTTTTGAAGATGATTGGTTAACAGATCATCACAGCTTTTCAGAAAGAACACCACATGAAAACAAGTGATGTGGTTAAGACGACCTACATACCTAATCTCAGGAAACCCTTGAAAATGACACAGACGTAACTGGTACTAGTCAGTTTAAACAGTCAGTAAAAAGAGGAACAGGAAAGGAGAAAATGAGGAAGCAGTCTACTTGGGTGGAGCACAGGGTGAATGGCAAAGCTGGAAATACTGTTGTAGGCCATGCTGGGAGACAAGCACATACAGAAATTCAGACCGGAGCATAATTAACTGTTACTGTTCACCAACAGGAGGTCATTTCACAGCTGAAGTGCTATTTAGTCTTGTAACTTATAAAAACAAAAGTTTTCTGATTGTAATCGAAGAAAATATGCATTTAAACAAATGTTAAAATGGGCTTTATGATTACAATGGAGTTTTTTTTTTTTGCATAGAAATGGAAAATGCACAAAATGGGGTTAACTAGTAACCAGGTTAATGACATGAGAACTTCAACAACAGTCTAAGGATATACTTAAAAATATCATTATCACAGTATAAAAAATAAAAAAATAAATATATATAAGCAAGGATGAGAAGGCCCAAGCACCTGTGACAACGCCACCAGGTTGCACCACACAACCTGTGTACCTTTCGAACATGTTAAGACCTGGACACTGATGTCACTGAATATGGAATAGGTTGAAGACATCGTCACGACTAGACGTGTCTCTCAGGTGCGCCTGGGCGGCGATGGCGCAGTTGCAACTATGATCGGCCCTAGCACCTACGGCATTACCAGCTGTGCGCATCATACATGTGTGCCTTTCGAGCACGTTAAGACCGCCAAAAAGTCCCGTTTCTAATGTCACTCAATGTGATTGTAATAGCGCAGGTGCTTGAGCCGGTCATCGTTTGAGTAGGGTGTGAAGTGTGTGTATAGGATGTGTAGCCTGTGTGAAGTGTGTGTAGGATGTGGTTTGTGTATATAGGATGTCTATATACCTCAAAACCTAATGTCTAACACTAGTTTAAAGAAACCCTATATTGTATTAACTTAATTGGTCAGAAAGGCTTTTCTGTGTTTTTTGAAAATCCATATAGCTCCTTAATATGGGTTTAATAGAGCTTTGACTTAACATTCATTCATTCTCTACATACTGTCCCAGGAGACTTTGGCCACGTGGTGGAGTAGACATTGGAGGGAGTGCCAATCTATTACAGGGCACACACACTATGGGCAATTTGGGAATGCATATTAGTGCAATCTGCATGTCTTTGCACTGTGGGAGGAAACCGGAGCACCCGGAGAAAGCCCACCATGCACCAGACGGGAACTTTGACTTAAGAAACAAACCCAAATCCAGGGCTGATCTTACCTCTGACACGGGGCAGGTTCGGTCTGGGTTCCTCAGCTGTAATGTTACTGGACGCAGGAGAGGACAGTCCAGGAGACAGAGGAAGCGTTACCGGAAGTACTGGAGAACTGATCCTGGTTCTGCTCTGGTCATCTCCTGTCATATCAATACAGACTGAGGGAATAAACAGGTTACAGGTTATAGCTGCAAGGGTAATACTTAAAATCAGAAGAAAAACAAAACTTTTTTTTATACCTGATAAGACGTCTTCGTCTGTGTCTGCTCTGTCCTCCACGCCGTTAGAGCTCATGACCGCCTCCAGCAGTGAAGCGGAGGACTCCGTCCTGCCCGCGCTCTCCGCCCTGCGACCCAGCACCGCGTCGAGCGCGTCGTACCACTGGTTCTTCTTCCGGCTCGTCCCGTTCCTCTTGTTGTACTCCTTCAGCCTCCTGTAGTCCTGTTTGAGTTTCTTTATTTTGACTCGACACCGATCAGGGCTGCGGTTGTAACCCAGATCCCACATGCGCTGCGATATTTTCTGAAACACTTTTTGATTTCGTACAGTACCTTCCAACTCCCGCTGCACCTCATCCTCTGACCAGATGCCTATCAGTGTCTTCGTCTCCTTGTTGTGCCACGGCTCAGTTTTCTCCATTTTTAAAGAAAGAACTATTCTGTACAGTTTAGCTTAAAAAAAAATGGCGGCTGTTTTTGTGTTTATGGTGTCGCGTTTTAAATGACGCGGTATGTCAGACCAATCAGGAACGAACTAGCCGTGAGGGCGGCTAGCCCCGCCCTCACGATTTAATACCCTATTGTAGGTCCAGCTGTCTGGTGCAGGTCTTCCTGTAGTGAAAAATGCTCAATAAACAGAACACACAATATACGCTCTGTGAAGAATCACCAAAATTTAAAATAGCAAGGACAATCTTAAGTTGCATTCAGAGCCGGTATTTCACTGACCCATGCCATTATCATTGTACTGATTTGGCAGACCTTCCTGACCAATTTAACATGATGATGGAAATTGTTGGACCTTTACTGGAAAGGAAAAATACTACTGTAATCAACTTATCTAACCGGTGATACTGGAGTAACTCGGACCAAGGGCAAACAGTTTGAGCTGAAGATGTTACCATAGCCTTGTCTCGTACAAGATAAAATACAAGTATAAACAGAGGCAAGGAGGGGGGAAAACAAACAAAAAACATTCATGTGATGTGAACTGATGCCAACAGCCATGTTACCGGTGAAAACAGTGATTTGAGTTTAATGACTTTATAAACAATTATATAAAACAATTACCTTTTTAAAAAAATCCATGCATTTTCAGTGTAAATTTGATTTGAAATATAGAGATCTATTTACAGTGTGTACTGTAACAGCATTTTGACTTGATTGGGCCGTTCACCAGAAATACACTTGGGCTGCATAGATTTTTTACATTATTGCCTACATTTATGTTTATAAAAAACAAAAAAAGAAAGAAAAGGAAAATGATGGAATTTCAGAGAAAAAGAAAAGTAGTTCAATTTCACATAAGTGCCTCTAACTATAATCACCTCCTCACAGTTTTTCCTGACATGCGTCATTCAGTGAGGCTTTTTTTTTCTCCTTTTTTTTTTGTTAAACAACTTCGAGACATCTTTAACGTGTGAATACAAAAAAAAAAAAAATCTGGGATTGAAGGAAGTCTTTTCACAGGAATAGACAGATTAGTTCCCCCTTTCCCCAAATTACACTGTAAATAACAATTTACATAAATTGTCCTATGGACATAGAAACGTTAAATCAATACAACTGACACAAAAAAGCCTGAGTTGATGGGGAAAGGGAACGACTAGTATAAAGAAAAAAGCCTGAGAAGTAAAAGCCCATTCAATTTACTTTTATACAATAATTTACAGTAGTACAATTTTCTTTTACGAAAATGACATTTTCAGATGCTTGCAAAACAGAATCCAGATTATGTTACAGCTGAGAATTAAATAATTCAAGCACGATGCAAAGAAGAACAAAATGACGGCATGGTGGTCACATGAGTGAAACCAAACAAACATACAAACAACAAAAACAACATCAAAAAAAAAATAAAAATAAAAACCCAAACCTGTAAACGAGGTAACTTTGGAAGGTGAACCCCAGTCCTTCAGGCTGGTCAGAAGAGAGACCCTTTTACTCTTAGCCCAGTATCCAGACAGTACATTATGATGGTTTCCTCTGTTCAAACACTTCTGTTTTAAATCAAGAGCTGCATTACAAATGTGGGAAGTCAATGCCAGAATCCAGTGTCACAGGCAGTGGTGGAACACGAGTGTGTAGGATTCTTGTGTGTGTAACCCATCCCTACCCCCCTCCAAAAAAAAGTAGTCACTTTATAAAAATAATTAAAAATGAAACCTCAAACTGTTACACCTAGGAAACGGTGCAGCAGGACTATTAAATACAAAAATATGTTATTTGTGTTCACTCCCCAATTATTTAAACTTATCCTGGAGAGGAGAGGGGAGATCTGTCCCAAGCATCAAAGAAAAGCTCAGGTGCGCAGTACAGCGGCCACAAGTCCCATAAGGCATTTCCTGCTTTTGTGTATCTATGGCTAATCAAGCGCTATGTCTTACGGCTGCTCCAAACCTGCTCAGGCGTGCTTTTGTGCTCAGAAGAGTGCTCAAAAGGGGACCGGTGGCCCATGGGCGATCGGGGATCGTAGGGCGATCTCTGGTCTCGAGGAGAACGTGGCCCGCTACCTGAAGTACGCTGCTCCAGTTGCCAGTCTGAATGATAGCGGTAGTCACGAGAGGCTTTGTGGTGGCTATAGTCTGAGCTGGGGCGGTGATCTGAGTGGGAACGGTGCTCCGCGTGTACACGCTCTTTGTTGTTGCTGTCTGACCAGTTGTCTCGACTAGAACGGTGATCGTCTAGTTTCCTATGCTTGCTGTCGCTGTAGTATCTGTGAGAAGGTACAAGAAGACCGTAATTAAACATTTTTACAAACACAGATCTAATTTCTCTGTGTAAATGAGCATACTACTTCACACCCACATTCAAATGTGCAAGATAAAAATATTTATGGGATATATAATGTGTTCTTATATTTTCATATTTTAAAATAGGATATTTCCTCCTGTTTAATATTTTATTTATTGTAATGGCACTGCCAAAGTTGGCTTTATCTTTGGAAATGTAAACTAACTGTTCAAGATTTAATATGATTGCAGTGTTAAATGAAAACTTCAGTTTGAAGCAAGAAGCATGAGCACATTTAATTTACATGACTGACCTGCTGTCCTGGCGCTCTCTGTAGTGGTCTCGATCTCGGTGGTCTTTGCCATTGCTAAAAGACGAGTACGGTCTCTTCCTGGAGTCAGAGCTTTTCCTGTACGAATCGCCAGAGTGGCGCTCTTTGCTCTGCTCGTGGCTGCGTGAGGTTGAGTGGTGTCTGTCTGAACTGTAGCTGTCTCTACTGCTCTCATCCTGCTGAGAGTCCTTTAACCTCTCAATGTCTGAAAACATAAAGGAGAACATCATTTCAAATGTTTACTAAGTGCTTTTACCATTCTTGATTTATTTATTTCTTTACACACATTCTTACAAACATTTTATACACCCTGTGAAAAAGAATAAAAGAAAAGAAAAGGAATAATAAATATAATAAATTTATATTTAAATATATTGCGCTTTTGATGTTTCAATTAGATTTCAAATAAATGTGAGTAAATGCGGACACAACGAGAGAGACATACCCGTGTGTCTAAAGGCTTGTGTATTTACAGTGCTAGTGTTTTGGTCCGCCGTCTGAAATGAAAAAACAAAACAAAAAAACAAATACTGTAACTTACACAATATGAAACATAGGTACATAGCATGTGCATAAAGCTGTTATTAAACTACAGTTCAGATACAGTGCTGTTGAAAGCAGGAACATACCTGAGCGTTTTCCTGTCTTTTCTTGATTGCATGCTTATACAGTTTATGCAATTTCCTTGCATCAAACTCCGTAAATTTGGAAACAAATATCCAAAGATTTCTGTCATAAAACAAGTCAAAAGTTTAACATGTTTAACAGTATTCCTTAATTCCAGATTTAAAAACAAACATGCAAGTAACTCCCATAGAAAAGTACGCACCTTCTCCACTGCTTGATGTGTTCAAGGTTGGTGTACTCTTTTAGACAGTCTGTGATGTGGTCTCCAATTTTGATTAGGCACTGCCGAGTATGCTCCAGCTGTTCACGTTCAGAAAGACCTTTCTCAGGACGATCCAGCTGTTTTAAGGCTGCCTTCACCGGCCGCATGCGCTCTTTACACTGTTAAAACACACGGATAATAATTTACAAACTCTAGTAAATTGAAAGTGACCGGCTAGCAAGAATGACCTTGCTTCTTGATTATTGGTAAATACATGGCTATTTGTACATCCTAATGGAGGATAGCTAGCAAGTACTACAGAGCTAAAGTGTGCGCGATTGCTTTAATGGGATGTTCGATGCTGATGTGAAAGACACCTAAACCCACGAATGCAAGTTGCATCACAAAATCAGCACAAACAGCTTAATACTGGAACGGAAACAGTTACGGTTGAGTGAGATGTGACTCACCACGCTGAAGGTCTTCTGGTCCAGCTCTTCAGACTCCTCAGAGCCCGGAACATTCTCTCCTCCAGCAGTGATATGGACGGGCGTATCTACCTTTTTGCTCTTTTCCCGAACTTCAGATTTTATCTCAGGAGTCTGTTTTTTTGTTGTTAAATTGAAACAAGCAAAAACAAAACAAAAAAAGTCTAAGACAAGGTAAGGTAAATAAAGATTTTCAGGCTTTAACCATAGCCTCATGCAACAATCAGTAAGTCATTATACATTTTCATAAACTCGAAATAAATATATACATTATGTTTAATTACCTTATCTGTGGGAGACTCCTCTACTCTGGGCTCCGCCGGCTTGCTCTCCTTTTTCTCTTTGGATTCCTTCTTCTCTTTGCTGTCCCGAACTTCCTCTTTCTTCTCCTTTTTGATATCTTTCTTTATCTCCCTCTCTACTATCTCCTTCTCCTCCGGCTCTTTGACATGTGGTTCTAGCTCTGGTTCCTCCTCCTCCTCCTCTTCCTCCTCCTCCTCCACTTCATCTTCTTCTTCCTCCTCCTCCTCCTCTTTTATAACCCGATCAGTTCGTCCCCTTCTGTTGGGAGGTGGCTTGGTGGGTGGGGAGTCCTGTGAAAGTCACAGGAAAATGTGACACCACAACAATGCTACTAACCTTTCACACAGAATAATAATGTTTAATTGAATAAACAATAACTTTTTCTCATCAATAAATTCAAATGTTTGTGGTTATTTAATTATAAAATTTTAGTAGAAAACTTTTTTTTTCTTTTTCAAAAAATTAAGCAAACAAGATTAAGATAAACTCTTGGTAAAACGACTAGTAAAATAACTAGTTTCAAACTGGTTTTAGTTTCTGGTTTTATATGCTCTAATTTAAATTCCCTTAAAACAAATATGTTTAGCGTTAAGATGGAAAAAGGGTAAACTGCATAAAACAAATTTAGGTAGACTGCATGGACATTTCATAGAAAAATACAGCAGTCCAATTAACAATAAAATACAGAGCGGCGACTACTGCAGTAACAGACAGCAATACATACCTTCTCATCTTCTTTGTCATCCTCATCTTCTGAGCTCTTCTCTGAGGGAGGAGCAGAGGACAGACTGTTCACCACTTCCTCCACTTTTGTTTTCACAGTTTTGTTCTTCTTTCCACGTGGCTTCCTCTTTCGGGAATTAGCCTACAGCACAAAAAAAGTTCCATCAATAAATCTGTTAAGGTAAATCAAACCATTAAAATATGAAAAGGTGAGAGAAAATGTCACAGGCACCCTAGGGAGGGGAAGTGGCTTCCTGTGCACTCAAGCACAAGCCATTTGTGGCACACAGTTTTCTCACTATGGGAAGTGCAATGATGCATATCTTCAGTTAATCAAAAAAGCAGTGTGAATGACCTTCCGATCATTTTACAGCCTCCTTAAAGACTAACAGGGCAGCACAGTCAAGCGTGCTCTATGATTCATGTTAGGAGCGAGACAGTCACAGTTAACACCTTGTGTCAACATAGTGTAACGCCAGAAGACCCAATTTAAGCAACATTTTAAAAAGCACTGTTAAAACGTATTCCCAACGTATACAATATACTGCACCTTTAGTTTAGAAATAAGTTATTTTTAAAAAAACAGCTTTGCATACATCTATTGAGCCTCAAACTTGCTAAAAGACATGCTCGCATATGTTAAGCTTTGAAATATCATGCTAAAATAGCCAGTCTGCCAGAATGCACAGGTAATTGATCTCATAATGATGGGCTGCTATCCTCCCACTCATCATAGAGCATGCACATTTTGACCATTAAATGTTAGCATGGCTCATTTTGATTAGGAATAAACATTTATACCTAGTGGGTCAGCAGCAGTGTTAGTGACCAAGATGCCTGTTGAAAAGGATTACGTTAAGAATTTCTACTGCAACCTGTGCATGATAAAAATTAATAAACTCCTACTTGACCTTATACATAACTCATTCATTTTAACTAAATATGGTCGCTACCCGACAAAACTCAGTGCTAGACATTTCCATCTAACATTAGCTACAGCATAGCCAACACCCATGTGTATTCAGTGGCAAATTCAAGGTATAAAGAAGAAAGTTCCCCACAGGTTCGATTTGTGGTACAACTCAAATAGGCTTGCCTGTTCAAGTTACAAAACCTGAATAGGACTAAAGAACTGCTTCCACCTGTGACAATAATTAAAGCGCTAGACACAAGTTTATGCTTTGACCACCTCATTTGCAGAGGTATATCACAAAATGTATGGATAAAAAAATAAAAATAAAATAAATGCTTGTTCGAGTAATGAGAAAAAGTAATGAGAAAACACAAAGTCTGACTCAGCACAAAAAAGTACTCACCGTGCCCGTTTGCCTCTGGGCCTCCTTTTTGGCGAGGTCCTTGCTAAGTAATTTGATGAGGTAGTCAGCTCGTGTCTGGAGCTGTTTGGCCTGTGGCTTCTTATCAGGGTCATCTGGTAAAAGCTGTTTAAAGCAGTAACAATTTACCAGATTATAATTACAATAAAAACAAAGACATCAGGGATCACAAATTTATGCAATAAACATTTCTAGCAAGAAATTGAAAAAAATAATTTTGTACCTTGTGGGTGAGGTTAAGGTCTGGGTCCATCTTAATCATTTCCCAGCTCCCATAGCCATACTCATAAATTCCAATAAGAAGGCTGGAGTCATCTTCTTTGCCCCAATCAATATCAAAATGAGCTGCCTTTGCATGGCAAGGAAGCATATACCTGTGCAGACAAAACTCTACTTAATTACAGATTGAATATCAGAATAAACAATAATTGAAATAAAAATCATGAACATGTAAATCTTTACAATTATATGTACAAATTTTATAAAGATAAAAATAAGGTACCGCTTCCTCTCCTCTGGGTCAGCAGGAATGGCTTTGTGCAAAGGGGCCAGTTCCTCCTCATGTGAGATTACTAGCTTAGCATTGACTTGAACACCTGAGATCCTGAAGGTAGGTCCCTTCACCTTCCCTCGTCTGCCTCCTATGAACACAAACGTAAATATAGATTACACAATCACGTTCTCCAACGTACACAAAAATCCACCACTAATTAATGAAGAGTTACTACATAATGATCATCAAACTGTACATAATCTGTATACCTGAGGTTTTTTCTGGTCCACATGGATTTTCCTTCAGGGTTCTTATGCAGCCATTGTGCACAGTCTCTGCCAACCGCCTCAAGTCATGCTCCGACTTATCCACCAACTCAGCATCCCGGGCAATAGCATCCAGCCTGTAACAAAGTTCAGTAAGGGCAAAAGAAAAGAATGTGGCAGAAACTGGGCAAAAATATGTATTTTGGGAAAAAAAGAAAAAAAAAAACCTTTCCAATGGGCCACCAAATTTCTTGTAACTCTTGATAAACCTATGTGGAGGGAAAAAGAAAACAAGAGTGAAAACTTAGATGCTTTTTAAATACGTTTAAGAAAGAGCTTCAAAACATTTTATTTTCCTATAGTGTTAGAGGTTTTAGGCGACAGGGAGTGATACTTACCGTCGTATTTCAGCATCACTAAAGCCCTTGATGTTCTCTCGAGGAATAGTTCGTGGTCTACCTCGCTTCTTGGGCCTCTTTCGGTCTGATCCAGAGTCACTTTCTGAGCCAGAATACCTTCTGTTCCGGCTACGCCTGCCCTCACTACCATTAAAGCTTATCTAAAAATCAGGCAAATGATTAAAGGATTACATCAATACATTAGCATTAAGGAAACTCAATTTTACATACTTTTATGTATAACAGTTTCAACATTATGCCTTACTCATGTAAAAAGTGTCTGAAGACAAGCAAGATCCTTCGGCATGGAATTTTAGGCCTTGAAAATTGATTCCACTAATATTTTTATTTGTCTTGTATAGCTTTCTTTTCAAGGAGGTCTTCATCTTAATCATTTCCCAATCAAAACATGTCAGGCATTATAAACTGACTGGCTAAGTGTAATATAATTAAAATGACAAGAGTAGGGACTTGCTGCACCCTCAGTCCTTAACAATCTCACCATCTCCTTAACAATAAATAAAACCAGGCAAAATTACAGCCGCCTTTTCAACCAATTAATCCATCTTAATTTTTCATGTTAACACAAATTTATAAACACACTTGAATAAAAATAAATCCTGCACACTGCTCAGATCTATCTAGCTATAAATAAATTACATGCTCAGAAATGTTGTAAAGCCTTTCTGGTTTTAGCCAAATCCACTGATGCAGAGGTGGTAGAACTTTCCTCTAACCTGTTTGGCACAATTCCTCATGCGGGGCAGCATGTAGATCTCTGCTAGCTCCTTCTGCCTCTCCTCTTCCTCCAGTCTTCTCCGCTGCTCTTCTGGGATGATTGAATCCCAGGTCTTCTGGTTGCCATCTGCATCCATATCTTCCTCCTCCATCATGGAGAAGTTTGCCACCTGGAGGAGCAAAGAAAAACTGTTTAAAGCAAGCCTTGATCCCACCCTAAACTCAGGCCATTGTTGTGGACAGGATAATGCTGCGCCACAAGAGATTTAATTTAATATTTAACAAAACCTTGAACTGCGAGAGGAGCTCTTCTCCTACAGTAGATGGGCCAGGATCATTTTCTCTGGTCTCAGCTCTCTTCAGAATCTCGTCAATATCCATCTCCTACAGACAAAAACAAATTAATATACATCATACTTATTTTAACTTGGTCTAAGCAGTTTAATGTCGTTTTGTGGTTTATGTGCCACTGCAAATTAACACACCTGGGGTTCTTGTTCTTCTCCCTCTGGCTCTTTAAAAAGTTCTTCGGCACCAAATTTTAAAATAGCAGATAGTTCCTCTTTGTTGAAAGGAGTAGAACTGCTTTAAAAAACAAAGAATAAAAAACGAATCTAAATATACAATAAACCTCTACAGTCAAGCATGGTTCTCAAAGTGGGGCCTACTAAATGTGGGTTAAGTATATTTTTTGTTGTTTTTTTTCTTCCCTGAGACAATGCAGTGTAGGCCACAGTTTTTCTCCTAGAATATTAGTCCTTGAAGTTCCATTCAATTATAATTATGGGATTTCTAACAAACCATGAATACTGAGCTGTAGTTACCTGGAAGGAGCAGCACCGGTATGGAGGACCGTTTTCCCTGTAGTGTCCATCCTCTGAATAACAAGGTGGTCCAGCACCATCTTCTTCTTGGCTCGCTCAATGATGTCCTCTTCGACAGACCCCTTAGTCACCAAACGATAAATATTTACCTGGGGGGAGGGGAAAAAAGATGATATATTAAGCTTATGGTTTATAATTGGATTGCAAAAAATGAACACTAAAAAAGCAGATGCGTTATAGGAAAAAATATTCAAATATTTATCTTGCTTTTTAGAATTTTTTAAATCTTGTTTTTATAATAATCTATTTGAAAGTATATAACTTATACCCATTCCCAATTCTAATATTTCAGCAAACTAATAATAATGCATTGCGGTTTACCTGTCTCTTCTGCCCTATTCTGTGAGCTCTGGCCTGAGCCTGCAGGTCATTCTGAGGGTTCCAGTCGGAATCAAAAATGACCACAGTATCCGCAGAAGCCAAGTTAATACCCAGACCACCCGCTCGTGTGGACAACAGGAAACAGAAGTCCTGGATATTAAAAATGCGCAAAAAAAAAGTTAATGTCTAGTCTGACAACACAACAGTGTACAAAAAAAAAAAAAAAGCACAGTATTAATGCAAGTACCTCTGATCCTTCTGCATTGAAATGATCCAACGCCTGCTTCCTCATCTCTCCTTTGATGGAACCATCCAACCTCTACAAGGCAAACAAGTTATTAGCAGATTATTCCAGACATTGTCCTCCAATGAAGTAACTCGCTCAAAGTCAGATGGTGCTATAGTACTCTAATCACCTGGAATAAAAACTGGCGGCTCTTCAAATAGTCTGCAAGGATGTCCAGCATCCGTACCATCTGGGAGAAGATGAGCACACGGTGTCCCCGCTCCTTCAGCCGCACCAGGAGCTTGTCCAGAAGTACCAGCTTGCCACTACTGCGGATTAGGTGCTACACAAAACGTAGGATTTCAGTTTTTTCTATGGATTGATACGTGGAATTTGTGGGATGTCTGGAATGTCATCAATAAAAAGTATCTACTTTCCCCCTGATATTTATTGATAAATATCAAGAAGTATTGACCAAAACACTGAATTAAGACTTTCCTACTTTTAAGACAACAAATCATACAAACTATGCATAATACTACAGTGAAATTATTAATATGAACAACATAATACAGAAATTAGATGCCAGAACAATTCGCCAGAAAATATAGAGATTAGCTCCTAAATATTAACTGCATTAATATCAGATAAGATCTCACCAACAGATAAAGTGAAATGGAATAAGTTACTCCATATACAAGTCAAACTAAGAATTCGCTCCTTTCTTTAACATACCTGCAAGGCCTCTGCTTTGTTGTGGAAGTCGTTGTCCTCTGGTGGCTTGATGAGGTAGCAATGATTACAGCACTTCTTGAGCTCCATCATGATGTTCAGAAAACCAGACGTGCTTCCTTTTGTGCCTTTGCTGAGTGCCTTGTAGTTTCTGGTCAAGATCCACCTATGAAAAATAATGTATTTCATTAATCACAACCATCTGCCAAAGCAATCTAAATACTAATAAATGTACTTAATAAACAAGCAAAAGTGTGAGCAGTACAAGGGTGCACTTAATGTCGTCATACTTGTAGTACTGTTTCTGGATGGCACTCATTTCCACTCTAAGAATCTGTTCCACCTTTGCAGGTAGTGACTTCTCCACATCCTTCTTGACTCTGCGTAAAAGGAAAGGCTCCAGCTCCTTGTGCAAGCTAGTGTAGCCCGAGTCTCTGCCTTTACCGTGCTCTTCCTCAAACCGTTCCCATGAGTAAAACCTGAAAAGCAACAGCCCCAATTAAACCCTAGCACAGCTGTAAAATTAAGTTTCACAACCAAGAAGACAGAAATTACTTTCCACAATGGGAAGCAAAATAATTTTAACTCTTTACAACTAAACAGGAAATTCATGTTTAAGTCAAGTTAGCAGAAATACTGCAATGGGCTCATACTTCTCTGGCATGATGAAGCGAAGAAGTGACCATAGCTCTTTGAGAGAATTCTGCAGAGGTGTTCCTGTGATAAGGAGTCGGTGGTTGGACTTGAAGTCAATCATGGTCTTATACAAAAGGGAATCGTCATTCTTCAACCTGTGTGCCTCGTCCACACCGATGAACGCCCAGCTTACATGCCCTAGAAATGACTAGAGAAACACCCAGGAGTAAATGTTTAAACTGAAAGTAAAAAAAACAAAAAAAAAACAAAACAAACAAAAAAAAAAACTCAAAAGGAATGAATGAGGTAAATTTTTAAACTCAAGTCAAACCTTATCTTTCAAGAGGATTTCATATGTAGTGAGAATGATGTTGAACTTTAGCCTCTTGTTCTGGGCATGCATCCACTCATGTGTTCTGATCTAAAGGAGAACAGTACAAATATTAACCCAGTTTGAAACAGAATTAATTGTTTAAAAAGCCCATTTATTATTTCCAAATAACAAGGACAGCTTAAGCTTTTAATTTTTGATGAACGTGATTTCAATGCTAAAATACGGCCATTCTTTACAATACCAATTCTAAATAATCAAAATAAAAAATATACACACACACACACACACTATTTTATTTTAATATCACACACTAAATCATCTCATCCTGACTTAAAGCATCCAATTAGTTTGCATCCTACCATGTTCCTACTGCTGATGTCACCCAGGTAGACAACCACATTCATCTGTGGGGCCCAGAGATGGATTTCTCTCTGCCAGGAGGTGAGTGTAGACAAGGGTACCACCAAAAGAAACGGTCCATAGAGCTGGTGCTCATGAAACAGGTAATTCAGAAAGGAAATGGTCTGGATGGTCTTTCCAAGGCCCATCTCATCTGCTAGAATACAACTGTTCCCTCTGGCAGAAGAACATAATTATCATGAATAATAAATCACCCACACAAAAGGGAGAAAAAAAGTTTTTCATAAATATTATTTTAAGTGCAAAACAGTCCGTGTATGTAAGTCTCTCATTCTGGAGAACTGAAAACACAGTTTGAATTTGGATCTCTCTCTTTATTTAACCATATGACAATCAATGCTCTTTATAACATCAGTATAGCATTTTCTTGAACGAATGAAGACATAACTAATCAAAGGGTGGTCCGTTTACTCAAATGCTGGTTAATACACAAGAGACTCGCTGTAACTGATTTATCTATTAACAAGACCACTGTCCAGTTATCACACACATTTCATAGCAAACATTTAACATAAAGGTGAACATACTTGCACCATGAATGGGCCATCCAGTTTAAGCCATCCAGCTGGTAGTCTCGAAGCTCAAGCCCTTCACCACCGATATAATGAGGTTGTTTCTTCATAGGCACAAACCGTGGCCTCAGCTTTAATACCTGATCAAGAGTGCGCATTCCTTTATTGCATGGAGCCATTAAAACAAGACTGTAGCACACACAGATGTATTAAACTTTCACTATGCTTGGCTTTAGAGCACTCTAGCCTGTGGTCTGTTACCTTGCAGTCTCTGAAGGGGATTGTTTTGGACTGGTGGCGGCTCATGTACGCATCTATGCATTTCTGGAACTTTCTAGCGATAAGTGCTCCATCTTCCCAGCTGCATTCTGAATATGGAAGCCCTTGCCATTTGCATAAGTAGTCTGGGTAGCCTGCTGCCGACTTCTGATTTGAATGGCCTTGGCAAAATTAATGTAGTTATGTGAATTAACAGTTGAGGTCAGACCCAAATAGTATGCAAATACATAATAAACAATGATTGATGATATATATATATACCAATAATTCTCTCCACAAGCTGATACTGTGAATGCAGGTCATCCATGAGCTCCTGCTGGCAGTTGAAGTATTCCACATCCTCAGGTGAAGCTGCTTTGAGCCTGTATTTGAAAAATAAATAAATAAAATGTCTCTGGCTTCCCCAGGACAATCAGAGAGCCCTGACATACCATCAAGCCAAAGATAAATATCCTTACCATTTCTTTTTGTCCTGCTCCTTCTTTTTGAAATTGTCCAGTTTTTTCATACCCTTCACATTCTGCTGCTTCAGTGTCTCCTCTGTCTCCCAGGTGTTATGAATGTGTGACCAACCTTTCCATTTGATCAAGTACTGCACATCTCCTGGCTGCTTGTTTGGGTTAAAGATGGCATTAGGGTCTCCATCAGCCTCCACAGCATAGACTGTGGTGGTGGCCCCAGTGGCTGAAATGAATAGAAAGTAAGGTAAGGGATGCATTTTATGAACATATGCAGCCAACAAACTTAATTTCCCCCTTGTACAAACAGAATGGTCATGTATAATGGTATGAAAATAAAACTCAAGTTACACAGTATGTCAAATTGAAAAACCTTGAACTTGTTTAAAATGACTACCTCCTTTTCGTCCTATTCTCATACACATCACTCTTTCCAGAGTCTCAAACTCATCCTCCTCAGGGGGTGGGACATCCTCTCCACAGACCTCCACCAAGTCATCAGAGTCCGTTTTCATTTCCTCATCCTCTTTATAGCTCACATTCACCGTAGCTTGTCTCCGAGGTCCTGCCAGGGCCTTTTTGTAGTCGTCATCGTCGTCATCTGATGAAGAGGCCGAAGGTTTCTTTTTAGAAACCTTGCTCTTTTTACCATTTCTGGCATTAGCCCTGAAGGTTCACAAAAGCAAATAGACAATGACCACCAATATGTGTAACATAAAAGCATTCCATCCATACGCGCATTAACCTTCTTACCCCTAAGCTCTCATTTTCTCCAGGCACAAATTTACAAAGAATTACTTTATCCTCTTCTCTTTATCAGTTTAACAAGATTCAGCTAGTCATTTTCAGATAGATATCAATATCATGCTACTGTAAACTTTATTTTCAACCATTCAAGCAATTTCAGTTGGCTACCAGCTATTAAAAGTGATAAACAATAAAAAGTTGCCACTAATGAGGCTTGGCTTTGAGTCCAATGCTTCTTAGAAAACCTTTCTATGAAATATTTTACAAATTTATCTCATAACACGTTACTGTGTGTTCCAGAAGAGGAAGCACAACTGACATAGCAAATCTGATAGCATAGAAAGCACAATAATTATTCGTGTAAAAAAATAAATAAAATCTAGAATTCTAAAAGTAAGACGAGTTTAAAAGAAGGGACATATTGACATACTTGTTAGGTGGCTTCCTGCTTTTAACTTTGTGGCTAGGCTCATAATCTGAAACAGACTCTTCACTGTTCTCTGCCTCATCCTCAGCCGAAGAACTCGACGAGTCACTCCCTGAACCAGATCCAGAGCCAGACCCAGAATCCGAGTCGGAACCAGTCCTATCAAACAAACAAACAAACAAAATCATTCAACAGTTTATCAATGACAGAAAGAACCTGTGGATTTACTAGTGAATAAAGCCCGGGCTCACCCTTTACTCCTTCGTTTTCTTGACGAGTCATCATCTGAGTCATCACTACTGGAGGATTCCTTAACAGTAAACTCACAATAATTACTCAAACTCTGCTTTTGGAATGTCATTATTAATCCAACACTCTTGTACAATATTTCAACTCAATAATATAGATGTGAACACAATGAGAGCATGTCAGCTGTAATGATGCATTAACAAAACAAAAAGAGCAGAGACAGAATAATAAAAGCAAAACTGATTCAACAATGCAATATAAAATGCTGTTGTGCAAAATCTACCTCATCTGAGTCACTGTTTGAGGAGCTTTGTTGCTGCTGTTGCTGCTGCTGTTTCCTGAGCATTGCCGACCTCTGCACTGCTAGGATACTGGGATTAGACTTCCAAAACTGCAACATGAAAAGTAGGAATATTTTAGTGCATATTGGTGTAGGCTGGATATTTAATGCAGATTCCCTCTTAAAGCCTTTAGTTTAAAATGTATATGCTGACTGGCAATGTTCAGCAAGGTTAACAATAAATGGAAGACAGCAGCTGCTAATGAGCATGTTGTAATTTACATAATGCTAATAGATGTTCGCTGCCACTCCCCCAATTTCTCAGAAGGGTTGTAAAGATAACTTGGAACATTCATATTAACAGTTAACAATGACCTCAATCATCAGTCGTTCGGTGACGCTTTTGGAAAACACTGAACTCTATGTTCTCGGAAATCTGTGACCACAAAATGAGACTTTAGTTTAATCTCTCAAACTAAATGAAGCTCAGCCTTACTTCTGCAGAATCAATCTTGGCAGAGTTGTTCTGACCATTCTTCCCCTTGGACTTTTCAGAGTCAGAATCAGACTGGCTGCCCGATTCGGAGCCACTTCCTGAGTCGCTGCTCCCTGACTGGCTGCTACTGGAGCTACTGCTGCTGGAGCTGGAACCTGAGCCGGAACCTGAACCAGATCCAGACTCATCGTCCGAGTTACTGAAAAACACAGAACAGTTTATGTTATAAAATGCAAAAAGAGCCACATATGCTCATCATGGTTGTTACCCGATTCTTTCTTCTTCTTTATTTTATTTTTTTACATTGATGTGTCACTTAAAATGAAGTCAAATTAATGGACACCCGCAGATTTTAAAAATAATCTCTTTACCATATTGTAAACTGCATTAAAAAGTACACATTTAATCACAAATTATAATGCATGCAAGCTAACAAAACATACTGAATGCACACTTACAAAAAAAAACTATTTAAATACACAGTTGAATAATTTTCATTAAAACGGACCATAGATATCTCACAACTAGGAACCTAGTAAAGGAACACATCTAGCAACCTCAAAAAGAAATATATATCTGTGTACAGGTATTTTATGGAACATAGTTAAACATCGACCACAAACAGCTAAAGCAGAAGGGCCCTTGATGAGATACAATTTAACGTTGGAAAATTAAAACCATCTCTGCAGGGCAGTCCTAGACTTAATCTCACCACATTCAGACCAACAGCAATGATTTGCCAAATTTGATGTAAACTTTAACAAGTATATAACTTTATTTACCTGGATTCTCCACTGCTGTTGCTCACACTTTCATCTTCACTGTGGCCATCCATGGTTGTGGTTTAAATAACTGGATCTCCAACACAACCAATGTTGGCAACTTGGCCTGACCTGGTCCTCAAACACCCTAAATCTCCAGGATTATATGCTGCCGCTCACCTATAGAAACAGAATGAAATAGTTACTACATTTAAATCGAGATAAACACACTAGAGTAAGATTATTTTTTACTTGTCTTACAGCAGGATTACATAATCATGCTGCCTACATAATCTGTTCCTGTTATAACCGAGTGATAACCAAAATTATACTTCACAGCTAAAGAATATTTTACCAAAAACATGGTAAATTGAAGAGAATTAAAACAGGAGATAAAGTAGACGTTTGGTCAAATTTCCAGTTCACACAGTGAACATCAGAAACATTACGAAATAAATGAACAGTGACAGAAGGCAAAATAAAAATGTCTACAATTTAGAAGAAAAAAATAATGCACGCACTTTATTTATTTACACTAAAATATTATGAATAAATATTTGCGGCGAACATTAGAAGGATGTGTTTTGTGTACAGCGACACAGGCCTGTTGTTAGGCCTAAGCAGCGGGACTATCCTGGACAATGCAGCCCGACCAGAGCGCTGTATCCAGCGGGCAGAGCAGCAACACCCACCCTGGGGATGTCCATGCCGAGCAAAGCCGACAAATCAGATTATACGAGCTCTAACACAGCGCTTTAAACTCTAAACCTAACCAAAAAACGATAAACCTGGTGTAGGTTCCCTTCTTATCAGGAATGCAGTTTACTTTCACCAATGTGAGCTTTACAATTCGCGGTACATTTTAAATTCAGCCTATCATCCGCTGCCTAGCAGACTGAGCTAACACGCCAATGCTCAAAACCGTGTTTTCTCGACAAAAAGTTGCGTTAGCTAAACACAGCTAACTAGCTAAGCACTACCAATGAGTGCGGCGTGCTAGCTATTTTGCTAACACAATGCTTTAGCATCGTGAACGTGTAAAATGGCAAAAAGGTAAATGAAAATGAATAAATACGTTATTAAATATTAATTACACTTACACATAGAAATGAACCAAAGCAAGCAGTTATAAATCGCTGAAAAAAACATCGAAATTATGTCTAAATTTAACTAGCCACTTAGCAGTGTATGCTAAGCTAAACGCTAACGGCTAAGTAAACCTAGAGAGAGTTTTGGCTCCAATAAGTAACTTAGCTGACTTTTCTGCTTCAAGCGCGTATTATCTCAAACAAAAACAAGCAGGGAATGAAACTGTAAGTAAAAAGCTTTGATAAAACAGTGTTTGAGTACGGGAGTGCTGTAGCTAATGCTAATTCCCGTAGTGCATCACCAGGGTATTCTCAGTGACGCTAGTCCTCATGAGCGATGATGGTCAAGAGAATAAGTTCATAAAATACACGCCACGACACTACTTTATACATATATATGTAACTGCATACTAATAAATACATTTCTAAAGAAGCAGAACATTGTAATATGAATGAAGTTCTAATCTACAGCACTTCAGTTAGAAATAATAAAGTGTTGAGCGTGGTTTCGCTTTGTGTGGTGGTTACCTGGCTCCAGCGGGCGCCAGTCGGCTCCGGAGCCGAAACTCCGACGTCCTTTTTCTTGTTTTCCTCTCCCGGTTAGCGGCTAACCGCGGCTAAGCTAGCGCCCTGTGTGAGTTTGTGGGGAGAGCAATCCAAAACACAGCAACTTTTTCTGTCGAGTCAATTTTTGTTTTAAGTGCCCCTTTCCCGACTTCCAAGAAAAATGTCTGCGTTTGAATTTCCGTAATAATAAGAATAAAACGCGAAATAGATAGCAGGCATTTCAGCCGTGAGTGCTACAACAGCCGGCCGCCGCCATGACGCCGTCGCGAGCTCACACACTCAAACCGGAGCCAGCGGAGATGGAAACCCCGGACAGTGACGTCACCACAACCACCGCCACCATGCTATGGGCTAAAGGGCCAAGTTGATACTCGTGCTTTAGTGGAAATTGAACGACCCAATAAAAAAAAAGGGGGGGGGGGGGGAGTCACCCAGTGCAGCTTTATATAATAATAAGCTAGGTACCTGTATGACGTCACTAGAGTGCGGTTAGATTCCTGTAATATGAAGCCATTCGAGCATGACCACTTTATTTGCCTGAAGTTCAGCAGTAACAAACTCAGGTCCCAGAGGGCAGAAGCTCAATTATGCCGTTTGATTGTTCCCCGGAACTTTCCCCGAAAGTTTTTTCTTTCTTCAAGACAAAAACTGCACTCTAGAGTGTTGTATATATATTCTATCATTTTTATTAATCTTTAGTGTACATCACATACTTGTGGTATGAGGTGTTTTCAAGTCAAACTGGGACTTGTGATGACATTTCCAATCCATGTCATTTCTACTGTAAATATTTGATCCATTAAAAGTGTTTCTGAGAGGCCAGAGTTTCAGACATGGACCAGGCAGTCCAATCATGGCTCTGGTGTACTGGGAATTTTAAGTTAAAATTTTTATTACCCTGAGGCTATCCAAGCACAAATGAAATTCTGGGATAATAATAATAATAATAATAATAATAATAATACCTGTATTAATACCTTATTATACCTGTATTAATACCTTTATTTATACCTGTATTATGTCACTAGAGTGTGGTTAGTTTATTGTAATATGAAGCACTCGAGTATGACTACTTCGTTTGCCTGAAGTTCAGGAGTAACAAACTCAGGTCCCAGAGGGCAGAAGCACTAGAGAGATTTGTGCTTTCCCATATTAAATCCTCATATGAGGTCAATTAAAACTAATTAAGATGGAATTTAAAAAAATGCTTTAGAAGTTAGTTCCATACATCAATTCAACCCCCCGCATCTCTAACCACTACACCACTGTGAATTCAATTCAGTTGTAATTGTATAGTGCTTTTTAACACTGGTCATCGTCACAAAGCAGCTTTATAGAATAAAAAATGGAAAATGGATTGGAAAAATGTAAGAAAATATTTATGAATGATAATATGTTTGTCCTTGGTGATGGTGGCAAGGAAGAACTCCCTGAGATGACAGAAGGAAGAAACCTTGAGAGGAATCAGACTCAACAAGATACCCAAACTCATTTGGGTAATATCGGATAGTATGTATGGATAGCAAATCAGTCTGTGTTATACCTGTGTGCTATAAGACTCACTCACTCACACAATGTCTATACCTCTTTATCCTTTAACTTTGTTCAAGTTAATATAAAGTCCAAAGTATAAAGAAATAAAGGACGAACTGTTTGTGGAAATTTCACTCCTAAACTATTTAGCGACTGTAGTCACAAGCCATCAGAGACTTCCAGCATCAACACAGTCCAAGGTCATCTTCATGGTCGTTGAGTGGAACCGTCCTCAGTCACTACACACATCCCCAAAAGACCATACAGGGCAATTCTAAGCAGAAGTCAGATGCCTCCAAGCAATGAGGACTCCAGCCAAAAGCATCATCATCACCGTCATCATCATCACTCTCATCATAAGGTTAGCAATGCAACCTAGGGCAATTTTGCATATTAATCCACTAAAAGATTGAGTCTTTAAAGATGAGTTTTCAAATATATTATGAAGAATATAAACTTTTTTTTTTTCGGGGTTGTGACTATGGCAGTGATGCAATAATGTAATACAATGTAAAGCACTTGTATTACTCTTATGGGTAATCGCTGATAGGCTAAATAATATTTTTATATCTATCTGAACTTTTGACTGCTCTCTTTTTTTCTTTGCCCAAGACAAAAAATGCACTACAGAGTACTCTTAGGTTACATCAGAAGAGTGGTATGGGTGGCAGTGAAGTGAAACCAGGAATTGTGATAAAACTTCTCATTTGAAGGTGAAAAAAAAAAGATTGACATTTACAGAAGATTTCAAACACAGTGAGACTGTTAGCTGCAGTAAAATGTATGGGCTTAAATAAGGCCATACGTCCATGAATGATGACCTTGGCAGAGGTGGCTCAGAGCCCATTGCAATTGTTCCTGTGAACATCCAATGGGTTGAACTTTTGATCCTTGAAATTCCATGGGATACGTGTTGCCAACTTGCAGAAGAGATGCATCTGTCTATGGGAACTTGCACATTACAGAAACTCACCTGGAAGTTATTTCTATATTCCCAGAACAGACCTGCCCTCGCTCAATGCCATTTCAACATGTTTGTACCAGGAAAGGCGTTCCTGGGAGGCCAGCATTTCAGACATGAAGCAGGCATTTGTTCTCTTATTTGGCCCAATCAAAAGTCCTGGTTTGACTTGAACGCCCTTCATATTATTGATATCTTGCAATATGGGACACATAAGGATGATGTAGAAGAAAGTGCTGCTTTAAAGAAAAGCATGCAGGGTTTGGGGACCTATTTGTGCTTACACACATCACAAGTGCATTTATGTAACCTAAAAAGAACAAATGATGTCAGGTTTCAACTTACCTACATCCTAACATATGGTTTAGCATCTTCAGTACATTATTAATGATGAGAGTTGGAAGCAGGGAACTGCAAGACAGTGAATTCCCAAGACAGGGCTGAGCAATAACATATCACTAATGCAGTGATGCAATCTTCTCTAATAGTTGTGATATTATTTTCATCTTGTAGTTATTCCTTATACAGAATTGAATATGTGTTGGTTTTCATCATGTTTACATCATTGCTCTTTTTGTCAGTGTTGCTGATCTTCAAAAAATTTATTATTCCAGGTTAAAACATTCCAGGTAAAAAAATGCAATTAAACAAAAATAAGTAAATATGTTACTATACATTCACAATGAATAGAAAATCTTACAAATATTTGCAAGTTAATGTCTTTTCCAGGTGTAAGTATAATGAAATTATGAGCCTTTAAAATATTTTAATAGTGACTGTAAAAGCGATTCCATATTTACAATATTACGAAAACTAAAAGGATTTGGACGAAACAGCTGCATGGCCCAAAGAAAACCATTTTTTAAAGTCAATTTTAAAATGAATTGGAGAAAAGACTTCACTTTGCTAGGGAGCACAAAGATTTGACTTTGTAGAAGTGGCAAAAGGTCATGTGTTCTGATTAGTTCAGGTTGACCCTGTGATGGGTGTATCAGGGTAAGAAGTGAAGCACACAGATCTATGCACACATCATTAGTAGTGCCCACTGTACAAGCCTCTGGAGGGAGTGTTATATTCTGGGGTTGCTTCAGTTAATTGGGTCTTTGCTCAGCAACGTTATGCGGCAATAAAATGAAGTCAGCTGGCCTGAATGTATTTAATGTCCATATTATCATGTCAATGGCGTTTTAGGCATATTCCTGGACTGAAATTGTAAGAGTGGTTCTGGAAGCATGAGGAATCGTCTTCATGCATGAAAAACTAAAGAACTGGCTAAAGAACTAATTCTTTCCCATCAGACTCTAAATAGTTAGATACTAAATAGTTTGCAATCATGGTCTTTCAACTGTTTCTGATTACTGACACAGACCGTAGGACATTCATTGCAGACTTTGCACAATCATCTGCACAATAATAATCACGAATCATTTGCACAATCATTTGCACAATTTGCACAAACCATTGCAACTTTGCACACACACTGTAGACTTTCTTTTTTTTCCCAAACATATCCATACATGTACGTAATTTGCACACTATGTACTGTTTACATATATAATGTTGGAAATATAAAAATTTCCTATTTTTTCATATTTTCATATTCTGCTTTTAATTCTATATTTGATATATATTCCTTTTTAATACCTATTCATTTTATAGCTACATTTATTTTTATTTCATTCAATTTAAATTTTTTAATGCCTTTTTAGTGGCATTCATTAAGGGACAGCAAAAGAAGGATTTCATTGTACGAGGGGAACATGTTTCTTTACTGTGAATATGACAATAAAACTGACCACCGTATTGTGTGCTGTAATTAAAGTTAAAGGCAGTCAAAAAAAATCTTAGAATACATTTTTTGGCCAGGTACCGTACATAACATTTTCTAAGGTTAATGTAAGCTCAAATCTTATGCATATACTACCATCTTGTATAATCAAATCATTTGCAAGATATCGCAAATTTCCTACTGTGAAATGTGACATAGGCTTACTACTAAGATTGTAGAGGTTTTTTACTAAGTGTCCTGTTTGTGTGATTTTAGAGATATATGTTTCTTTTTTATTAAATCCTGCCTGTTTGTTACATAATCTGTTTGTTAAATAATCTGTTCATATAGACCTTTGGAAAATGGTTATACATTTTGAAAAATTTTAATTTTATTGGCTTTAGATTTTAAACATATTGGCCTGTGATACATATAATTTTAATTAACTGTAGGAAGTCCCTCAGGCCAATATGTTAAAATGTAGTCAATTTTACCTACCATGTTCCTAGTTAAATAAAATAATGATGAATGTTCTTAAATTTCTCACTATTGATACATTAATAACAGATGCAATTAATATGTATGCTACAAATAAAATAAATTTTAAGCATAGATTGTGTATAAACTGAAAGGACTATAGACCTATGAAACCATCCACTCATCACAAGATAGTGTAGGTCACAAGAGGTTTGATCCTATTGCAGGGAACTAAGGGGAGAGGGCCCAAAGAAAACCAGGGCAGGGCGACACCATGGATGTAGTGACAACTCAGTGACAACTGCAGGACACACAGTCTTTTGAGTCATTGGACAGTTTAGAACAATTCAATCAGCACAATCTAACCCCCAAGAAGAATCTAACCCCCATTGCTGGAGGTGAGCCTGACTAGTGCAACACTTACTAAAACACCATTTCGCCACTGATTAAAACTTGCTGTACCATATTACCAATCATCATTTAGAATTGCTTTCACTCATTTATGGCAAACGTAAAACCCATGCTACTTTCGAATATGATATAAACTTATTCTTTCACCAGTAGATTGTCAACACATGCGTGATTTTATGAATGTATAATGGGGTCGTTTGTTTTATTTTAAAAAACCTGGACAATTTGTGAATTTACAAATCTTCTCAAACTACCTGAACTCTCCTTAAGCCATGAAATATATATTTTTTTACTAATAATTTTCTTTGTTACTTCTCAACTTTGCTTTGTTCCAAAACTTATTTATTTCAAGTAAAAGTGATAAGTAAAAGAAAACATCTTGTTATAGAACACGAGCCCATCTTAAATGGATTCCTTAAAATATAACGTAAGTTTAAATTTTAAATTTCAAATTTCGGCCATCCTGCTGTTTTTGTAAACTTCCCATTTTTGCTTTTTTTTCCCTCTCATGTTGAACCTGCAGTCTGTTAGTGATGACATAAAATAGCCAGAAGAGGTCTCCAAGCTGCCAGCACACAATCTCTTTCCAGCAAAAGGTTGAGTGACAACCGTACTCCTTCACATTCTCCTGAAGCTGTGAGATGAGACTATGAAAATGTCAAAAAAAGAAAAGAAAAAAGAATGACCATGCACATGGCACACTCTAGGATACTTGATGAAAAACAATCAACAGAAGGAACAAAATATGAACAAGAAGAGAACTGAATTACATAAAAAAAAAAAATTCTGGGCTTTAGAAATTTTGTGAAGCATTATTCTCTTACATGCCAGATATTACAACAAATGTTGACTTTCATCGATAAGCAGTCATCACAAACTTTATTGGTGCAATTTCTCTAAAGCCTTGTTGCTATTCATAGTTTTTGCTAAACACACATATCTTCTTCACACTAAAACTTCTTGTTTCTTCTAATTTCTTAGTTTTTTGCCATAAAACAAAGTTTTTGTGATATTTGATCCCACACACTCAAATTTATAACAGTTTGGAAAAAATATGCAAAACTTGCTTTGGCTGGACTTAGACTGTATATGCAAACCTATTAAAAGGAAAAAAATGTGCAGGGTTTTAGACCCTTAACCATATAATCCGTAGTGGTCTAACAGTTGAGATATTGGTCTCCTGGATTGGATCCATGGATTGTGGATTTGTATCCTTTCAGGGATGTCTGTGTTTCATGAAGCCAGCCTTTCCAGCCTTTTCAGCCCCCACTTCAAATAAGGTAAATGAGACTGTTCTATTTATTTACAATAAATGTGTATCCTGTGAATAATTAGGTACTTCCCTGGTAGTCATAACTAGATGCTTTCTTTTTCTCTACTAACGGTTACTAGATGCTTTCTTTTTCTCTACTAACATCGGGCTTAACATGACATTATAATGGAGATCAAATTTGAAAATCCAAAGATTATTATCTTTAAAAAATCATGATTTTAATAACTGGAAGGATGAAATGTATGCATAAGTGCTTATATAGCAAATCATCAGTGCTGAATGTCTGATCAGTGAACAGGCATACATTCACTGATCAGACATTCAGCACTGATATGATTCAAGCTATAACATTGATGTTACAAATCGCTAGTTAAGAAGGAAAATGTACTCATAACAGTTAGCTTTATCATTCATCTTCTATACTGCTCATCCTGTACAGAGTCATGGTGGTGATTATGGGGGTGGGAGTGCGGTAGGGTGCTGAATAATCATCTCTGTGGAAGAAATGTCTGAAGTATTGACAGTAGAAATAACAACTACGATTTGTAGTAAAAGTGGGAGCATTTCCAGTTTGGGACTTTTGTACTTTGTTACAATGTATATTGCTATGTAAGCACCGATGACCTAATACAAAATGCATTATTGTATAATAAACATGCAACATACTGTAGCTCCACATGATCTGATGGTGTGCCTGATTTGTGTAATCCAGTTGGGCCCATTTCTGTAGGTGAAGCAGCAGTTGAGAGCAAGTGGCCTAATGGATATGGCACTGGCCTTCTGTGCTAGAGATTGTGGGTTCGAGTCCCATCTGGGGGGCATGTGGTTAGCAGAGGTGCAGTGGAATGATAACCCAGAGATTGATGGATTGAAACCATCCTCTGCTACAACCCTTGTTTTTTAATCCCCTAATACAAACAAGGTCAATGATTCTGTTGTGTTCATGTATAGTAATTGTGTATTTTGAAATTCTCAACTTGACACTTCCTACTTCTTTGTGAACAGTGAGATTCACAACTGATGAGCCTGATTTGTGTAATCCATTTGGGTCCATTTCTGTGGCAGTTGCATTGGCTGAGCCCCAGTGGCCTAATGGATAAAGCACTAGCCGCCTAAGCCAGGCATTGTGGGTTCGAGTTCCATCTGTGGTGCATATGAATAGCAGTGTGGCGCTGCGGAAATGTACTGTGCCCATAACCCAGAGGTCGATGCATCAAAACCATCCTCTGCTAAAAGACCTTTGATTTTGAATCAAGCAAGGTCAATAATCCTGTTGCGTTCATTAACAGCAGAGAGAACCCTGTTAACAGTGAAATTCTCAACTAGACACTTCCAAGTTCCTTGTGAACAATGAGATTAACAACTAATGATCCTGATTTGTGTAATCCAATGGGGTCCAATTTTCTGGTTGCCAAAACGGTTGAGCCACAGTGGTCTAATGGATAAGGCACTGGCCTCCTAAGCCAGAGATTGTGGGTTCGAGTCCCATCTACATGTGATTAGCAGAGTGGCGCAGCGGAAGCGTGCTGGGCCCATAACCCAGAGGTCGATGGATCAAAACCATCCTCTGCTAGGACCAACGATTTTGAATCCCTTAATACAAGCAAGGTCAATAATCCTGTTGCGTTCATTAACAGCAGAGAGAACCCTGTTAACAGTCAAATTCTCAACTAGACACTTCCAAGTTCCTTGTGAACAATGAGATTAACAACTAATGATCCTGATTTGTGTAATCCAATGGGGTCCAATTCTCTGGTTGCCACAATGGCTGAGCCCCAGTGGTCTGATGGATAAGGCACTGGCCTCCTAAGCCAGAGATTGTGGGTTCGAGTCCCATCTGCATGTGATTAGCAGAGTGGCGCAGCAGAAGCGTGCTGGGCCCATAACCCAGAGGTCGATGGATCGAAACCATCCTCTGCTAGGACCAATGATCTTGAATCCCCTAATACGAGCAAGGTCAATGATTGTGTTGTGTGATTGTGTTGTGTTCATGTATAGGAATTGCATATTACGATTAGCAGAGACGCGCAGCGGGAGAGTGCTGGGCCCATAACCCAGAGGTCGATGGATCGAAACCATCCTCTGCTAGGACCAATGATTTTGAATCCCTTAATACGAGCAAGGTCAAAAATCCTGCAGCATTCATTTACAGCAAAGGGAAGGCTGTAAACAGTGAGATTCACTACTAGATACTTTCTAGTTTTACTTCATTGAACTATACTAAACATTTTTTCTTTCTTCAATTTCTCTCTTTTTTTTTTATTTAAATCAGAAATGAAACAAGTTATGAGCCTTTTTGTATGGATCACATAATTTTATCATAACTTTAATTAAATATCCTACAATGTTGGTGAATTCCTTCATGGTAGCAGGGCACTTCAGTTTGTAAACACCATTAAGCATTTTATATACACACATGGTGAGTTATTGTATCTCCAAATGATCTGATAGTGAGCCTGATATGAGGAATCCAGTTTGGCCCACTCCTGTGGCTAAAGCAATGGCTGAGCCCCAGGGCCTAATGGACACCATCCTCTGCTAAAAGACCTTTGATTTTGAATCCCTTACTACAAGCAAGGTCAATAATTCTGTTGCGTTCATTAACAGCAGAGAGAACCCTGTTAACAGTCAAATTCTCAACTAGACACTTCCAAGTTCCTTGTGAACAGTGAGATTAACAACTAATGATCCTGATTTGTGTAATCCAATGGGGTCCAATTGTCTGCTTTCCACAACGGCTGAGCCCCAGTGGCCTAATGGATAAGGCACTGGCCTCCTAAGGCAGGGATTGTGGGTTCGAGTCCCATCTGGGGTGCATGTGATTAGCAGAGTGGCGCAGCGGAAGCGTGCTGGGCCCATAACCCAGAGGTCGATGGATCGAAACCATCCTCTGCTAGGACCAATGATTTTGAATCCCCTAATACGAGCAAGGTCAATGATTGTGTTGTGTGATTGTGTTGTGTTCATGTATAGGAAGTGCAGCTTTAGATTAGCAGAGTGGCGCAGCGGAAGCGTGTTGGGCCCATAACCCAGAGGTCGATGGATCGAAACTATCCTCTGCTAGGACCAATGATTTTGAATCCCCTAATTCGAGCAAGGTCAATGATTGTGTTGTGTGATTGTGTTGTGTTCATGTATAAGAATTGCATATTACGATTAGCAGAGTGGCGCAGCGGAAGCGTGCTGGGCCCATAACCCAGACGTCGATGGATCTAAACCATCCTCTGCTAGGACCAATGATTTTGAATCCCTTAATACAAGCAAGGTCAAAAATCCTGTAGCATTCATTTACAGCAAAGGGAAGCCTGTAAACAGTGAGATTCACTACTAGACACTTTCTAGTTTCTCTTCTCTGAACTATACTAAACATTTTTTCTTCCTTCAATTTCTCTTTTTTTTATTTAAATGAGAAATGAAACAAGTTATGAGCCTTTTTGTATGGATCACATAATTTTATCATAACTTCACTTAAATATCCTACAATGTTGGTGAAATCCTTCATGGTAGCAGGGCACTTCAGTTTGTAAACACCACTAAGCTTTTTATATACGCACATGGTGAGTTATTGTATCTCCAAATGATCTGATAGTGAGCCTGATATGAGGAATCCAGTTTGGCCCACTTCTGTGGCTGTAGCAATGGCTGAGCCCCAGGGCCTAATGGACACCATCCTCTGCTAAAAGACCTTTGATTTTGAATCGCTTAATACAAGCAAGGTCAATAATCCTGTTGCGTTCATTAACAGCAGAGAGAACCCTGTTAACAGTCAAATTCTCAACTAGACACTTCCAAGTTCCTTGTGAACAATGAGATTAACAACTAATGATCCTGATTTGTGTAATCCAATGGGGTCCAATTCTCTGGTTGCCACAATGGCTGAGCCCCAGTGGTCTAATGGATAAGGCACTGGCCTCCTAAGCCAGAGATTGTGGGTTCGAGTCCCATCTGCATGTGATTAGCAGAGTGGCGCAGCGGAAGCGTGCTGGGCCCATAACCCAGAGGTCGATGGATCGAAACCATCCTCTGCTAGGACCAATGATTTTGAATCCCTTAATACAAGCAAGGTCAAAAATCCTGTAGCATTCATTTACAGCAAAGGGAAGGCTGTAAACAGTGAGATTCACTACTAGATACTTTCTAGTTTCTCTTCATTGAACTATACTAAACATTTTTTCTTTCTTCAATTTCTCTTTTTTTATTTAAATGAGAAATGAAACAACTTCTGAGCCTTTTTGTATGGATCACATAATTTTATGATAACTTCAATTAAATATCCTACAATGTTGGTGAAATCCTTCATGGTAGCAGGGCACTTCAGTTTGTAAACACCATTAAGCATTTTATACAGTTTGGCACACTTCTGTGGCTGTAGAAATGGCTGAGCCCCAGGGCCTAATGGACACCATCCTCTGCTAAAAGACCTTTGATTTTGAATCCCTTAATACAAGCAAGGTCAATAATCCTGTTGCGTTCATTAACAGCAGAGAGAACTCTGTTAACAGTCAAATTCTCAACTAGACACTTCCAAGTTCCTTGTGAACAGTGAGATTAACAACTAATTTTCCTGATTTGTGTAATCCAATGGGGTCCAATTCTCTGGTTGCCACAACGGCTGAGCCCCAGTGGCCTAATGGATAAGGCACTGGCCTCCTAAGCCAGGGATTGTGGGTTCGAGTCCCATCTGGGGTGCATGTGATTAGCAGAGTGGCGCAGCGGAAGCGTGCTGGGCCCATAACCCAGAGGTCGATGGATCGAAACCATCCTCTGCTAGGACCAATGATTTTGAATCCCCTAATAAGAGCAAGGTCTGTGATTGTGTTGTGTTCATGTATAGGAATTGCATATTACGATTAGCAGAGTGGCGCAGCGGAAGCGTGCTGGGCCCATAACCCAGAGGTCGATGGATCAAAACCATCCTCTGCTAGGACCAATCATTTTGAATCCCCTAATACGAGCAAGGTCAGTGATTGTGTGGTGTTCATGTATAGGAATTGCATATTACGATTAGCAGAGTGGCGCAGCGGAAGCGTGCTGGGCCCATAACCCAGAGGTCGATGGATCTAAACCATCCTCTGCTAGGACCAATGATTTTGAATCCCTTAATACGAGCAAGGTCAAAAATCCTGTAGCATTCATTTACAGCAAAGGGAAGCCTGTAAACAGTGAGATTCACTACTAGACACTTTCTAGTTTCTCTTCTCTGAACTATACTAAACATTTTTTCTTCCTTCAATTTCTCTTTTTTTTATTTAAATGAGAAATGAAACAAGTTATGAGCCTTTTTGTATGGATCACATAATTTTATCATAACTTCACTTAAATATCCTACAATGTTGGTGAAATCCTTCATGGTAGCAGGGCACTTCAGTTTGTAAACACCACTAAGCTTTTTATATACGCACATGGTGAGTTATTGTATCTCCAAATGATCTGATAGTGAGCCTGATATGAGGAATCCAGTTTGGCCCACTTCTGTGGCTGTAGCAATGGCTGAGCCCCAGGGCCTAATGGACACCATCCTCTGCTAAAAGACCTTTGATTTTGAATCGCTTAATACAAGCAAGGTCAATAATCCTGTTGCGTTCATTAACAGCAGAGAGAACCCTGTTAACAGTCAAATTCTCAACTAGACACTTCCAAGTTCCTTGTGAACAGTGAGATTAACAACTAATGATCCTGATTTTGGGTAATCCAATGGGGTCCAATTCTCTGGTTGCCACAACGGCTGAGCCCCAGTGGTCTAATGGATAAGGCACTGGCCTCCTAAGCCAGAGATTGTGGGTTCGAGTCCCATCTGCGTGTGATTAGCAGAGTGGCGCAGCGGAAGCGTGCTGGGCCCATAACCCAGAGGTCGATGGATCGAAACCATCCTCTGCTAGGACCAATGATTTTGAATCCCCTAATAAGAGCAAGGTCTGTGATTGTGTTGTGTTCATGTATAGGAATTGCATATTACGATTAGCAGAGTGGCGCAGCGGAAGCGTGCTGGGCCCATAACCCAGAGGTCGATGGATCAAAACCATCCTCTGCTAGGACCAATCATTTTGAATCCCCTAATACGAGCAAGGTCAGTGATTGTGTTGTGTTCATGTATAGGAATTGCATATTACGATTAGCAGAGTGGCGCAGCGGAAGCGTGCTGGGCCTATAACCCAGAGGTCGATGGATCGAAACCATCCTCTGCTAGGACCACTGATTTTGAATCCCCTAATTCAAGCAAGGTCAAAAATTATGTAGCATTCATTTACAGCAAAGGGAAGGCTGTAAACAGTGAGATTCACTACTAGACACTTTCTAGTTTCTCTTCTCTGAACTATACTAAACATTTTTTCTTTCTTCTATTTCTCTCTCTTTTTTATATTTAAATCAGAAATGAAACAAGTTATGAACCTTTTTGTATGGATCACATCATTTTATCATGACTTCAATTAAATATCCTACAATGTTGGTGAAATCCTTCATGGTAGCAGGGCACTTCAGTTTGTAAACACCATTAAGCAGTTTATACAGTTTGGCCCACTTCTGTGGCTGTAGCAATGGCTGAGCCCCAGGGCCTAATGGACACCATCCTCTGCTAAAAGACCTTTGATTTTGAATCCCTTAATACAAGCAAGGTCAATAATCCTGTTGCGTTCATTAACAGCAGAGAGAACCCTGTTAACAGTCAAATTCTCAACTAGACACTTCCAAGTTCCTTGTGAACAATGAGATTAACAACTAATGAGCCTGACTTGTGTAATCCAATGGGGTCCAATTCTCTGGTTGCCACAACGGCTGAGCCCCAGTGGCCTAATGGATAAGGCACTGGCCTCCTAAGCCAGGGATTGTGGGTTCAAGTCCCATCTGGGGTGCATGTGGTTAGCAGAGTGGCGCAGCGGAAGCGTGCTGGGCCCATAATCCAGAGGTCGATGGATCGAAACCATCCTCTGCTAGGGCCAATGATTTTGAATCCCTTATTACGAGCAAGGTCAAAAATCCTGTAGCATTCATTTACAGCAACGGGAAGGCTGTAAACAGTGAGATTCACTATTAGACACTTTCTAGTTTCTCTTGTCTGAACTATACTAAACATTTTTTCTTTCTTCAATTTCTCTTTTTTTATTTAAATGAGAAATGAAACAACTTCTGAGCCTTTTTGTATGGATCACATAATTTTATGATAACTTCAATTAAATATCCTACAATGTTGGTGAAATCCTTCATGGTAGCAGGGCACTTCAGTGTGTAAACACCATTAAGCATTTTATACAGTTTGGCACACTTCTGTGGCTGTAGAAATGGCTGAGCCCCAGGGCCTAATGGACACCATCCTCTGCTAAAAGACCTTTGATTTTGAATCCCTTAATACAAGCAAGGTCAATAATCCTGTTGCGTTCATTAACAGCAGAGAGAACTCTGTTAACAGTCAAATTCTCAACTAGACACTTCCAAGTTCCTTGTGAACAGTGAGATTAACAACTAATTTTCCTGATTTGTGTAATCCAATGGGGTCCAATTCTCTGGTTGCCACAACGGCTGAGCCCCAGTGGCCTAATGGATAAGGCACTGGCCTCCTAAGCCAGAGATTGTGGGTTCGAGTCCCATCTGCGTGTGATTAGCAGAGTGGCGCAGCGGAAGCGTGCTGGGCCCATAACCCAGAGGTCGATGGATCGAAACCATTCTCTGCTAGGACCAATGATTTTGAATCCCCTAATAAGAGCAAGGTCTGTGATTGTGTTGTGTTCATGTATAGGAATTGCATATTACGATTAGCAGAGCGGCGCAGCGGAAGCGTGCTGGGCCCATAACCCAGAGGTCAATGGATCGAAACCATCCTCTGCTAGGACCAATGATTTTGAATCCCCTAATACGAGCAAGGTCAATGATTGTGTTGTGTGATTGTGTTGTGTTCATGTATAGGAATTGCAGATTTAGATTAGCAGAGTGGCGCAGCGGAAGCGTGCTGGGCCCATAACCCAGAGGTCGATGGATCGAAACCATCCTCTGCTAGGGCCAATGATTTTGAATCCCTTAATACGAGCAAGGTCAAAAATCCTGTAGCATTCATTTACAGCAAAGGGAAGGCTATAAACAGTGAGATTCACTATTAGACACTTTCTAGTTTCTCTTGTCTGAACTATACTAAACATTTTTTCTTTCTTCAATTTCTCTCTCTTTTTTTTAATTTAAATCAGAAATGAAACAAGTTATGAGCCTTTTTGTATGGATCACATAATTTTATCATAACTTCAATTAAATATCCTACAATGTTGGTGAATTCCTTCATGGTAGCAGGGCACTTAAGTTTGTAAACACCATTAAGCATTTTATATACACACATGGTGAGTTATTGTATCTCCAAATGATCTGATAGTGAGCCTGATATGAGGAATCCAGTTTGGCCCACTCCTGTGGCTGAAGCAATGGCTGAGCCCCAGGGCCTAATGGACACCATCCTCTGCTAAAAGACCTTTGATTTTGAATCCCTTACTACAAGCAAGGTCAATAATTCTGTTGCGTTCATTAACAGCAGAGAGAACCCTGTTAACAGTCAAATTCTCAACTAGACACTTCCAAGTTCCTTGTGAACA
>QNUK01001009.1:47500-147800 GCA_013621035.1 Clarias magur | reverse complement strand
CTCTGTACTCTGTGTATAAACTCTGTGTACTATGTGTGTACTTTGTGTGTACTCTCTGTACTCTGTGTATAAACTCTGTGTACTTTGTGTGAACTTTGTGTGTACTCTCTGTACTCTGTGTATAAACTCTGTACTATTTGTGTACTTTGTGTATAAAGTCTGTATACTATGTGTGTACTCTGTGTACTCTGTGTACAAACTCTGTGTACTCTGTGTATAAAGTCTGTGTACTATGTGTGTACTCTGTGTACTCTGTGTATAAACTCTGTGTACTATGTGTGTACTATTTGTGTACTTTGTGTATAAACTCTGTGTACTTTGTGTATGAACTCTGTACTATTTGTGAACTCTGTGTATAAACTCTGTGTACTTTGTGTATAAACACTGTGTACTATGTGTGTACTTTGTGTGTACTCTGTGTACTCTGTGTACAAACTCTGTGTACTTTGTGTATAAACTCTGTGTACTCTGTGTACAAACTCTGTGTACTTTGTGTATAATCTCTGTGTACTCTGTGTACAAACTCTGTGTACTTTGTGTATAAACTCTGTACTATTTGTGTACTTTGTGTATAAACTCTGTGTACTATGTGTGTACTTTGTGTGTACTTTGTGTGTACTCTGTGTACAAACTCTGTGTACTCTGTGTACAAACTCTGTGTACTCTGTGTACAAACTCTGTGTACTTTGTTTATAAACTCTGTACTATTTGTGTACTTTGTGTATAAATCCTGTGTACTATGTGTGTACTTTGTGTGTACTCTGTGTGTACTTTGTGTGTACTCTGTGTACAAACTCTGTGTACTCTGTGTATATACTCTGTGTATAAACTCTGTGTATAAACTCTGTGTACTATGTGTGTACTTTGTGTGTACTCTGTGTACAAACTCTGTGTACTCTGTGTACTTTGTGTGTACTCTCTGTACTCTGTGTATAAACTCTGTGTACTCTGTGTATAAACTCTGTGTACTATGTGTGTACTTTGTGTGCACTTTGTGTATAAACTCTGTACTATTTGTGTACTTTGTGTATAATCTCTGTGTACTATGTGTGTACTATGTGTGTACTTTGTGTATAAACTCTGTACTATTTGTGTACTTTGTGTATAAACTCTGTGTACTATGTGTGTACTTTGTGTGTACTTTGTGTATAAACTCTGTGTACTATGTGTGTACTTTGTGTGTACTTTGTGTATAAACTCTGTGTACTATGTGTGTACTTTGTGTGTACTCTGTGTGTAAACTCTGTGTACTATGTGTGTACTTTGTGTGTACTCTGTGTGTAAACTCTGTGTACTATGTGTGTACTTTGTGTATAAACTTTGTGTACTATGTGTATAAACTCTGTGTGTAAACTCTGTGTACTATGTGTGTACTTTGTGTATAAACTCTGTGTACTATGTGTGTACTTTGTGTGTACTTTGTGTATAAACTCTGTGTACTATGTGTGTACTATGTGTGTACTATGTGTGTACTTTGTGTATAAACTTTGTGTACTATGTGTATAAACTCTGTGTGTAAACTCTGTGTACTATGTGTGTACTTTGTGTATAAACTCTGTGTACTATGTGTGTACTTTGTGTATAAACTCTGTGTACTATGTGTGTACTCTGTGTATAAACTCTGTGTAATTATAAAATTCTGTATAAATCACTATGTGTGCAATTTGTGTATAAACTCTTGTGTAATCATGTGTGTAATTTGTGTATAAACTCTTGTGTACTATGTGTGTACTATGTGTACCTATGTGTACTTTGTGTATAAACTTTGTGTACTATGTGTATAAACTCTGTGTGTAAACTCTGTACCATGTGTGTACTTTGTGTATAAACTCTGTACTATGTGTACTTTCAGGTATAAACTCTGAAAACATGTGGTACTCTGTATAAACTCTGTGTATCATGTGTAATTTTTGTGTATAAATCAGGTACTATGTGTGTACTCTGTGTATAAACTCTGTGTGTTATGTGTGTGTACTCTGTGTATAAACTCTGTGTACTATGTGTGTACCAGTGTACTATGTGTGTACTTGTGTATAAACTTTGTAAAAATTATGTGTATAAACCTTGTATAAACTCTGTGTACTATGTGTGTACTTTGTGTATAAACTCTGTGTACTATGTGTGTACTCTGTGTACTCTGTGTATAAACTCTGTGTACTATGTGTGTACTCTGTGTATAAACTCTGTGTACTATGTGTGTACTCTGTGTATAAACTCTGTGTACTATGTGTGTACTCTGTGTATAAACTCTGTGTACTATGTGTGTACTATGTGTGTACTATGTGTGTACTTTGTGTATAAACTTTGTGTACTATGTGTATAAACTCTGTGTGTAAACTCTGTACTATGTGTGTACTTTGTGTATAAACTCTGTGTACTATGTGTGTACTTTGTGTATAAACTCTGTGTACTATGTGTGTACTCTGTGTATAAACTCTGTGTACTATGTGTGTACTCTGTGTGTACTCTGTGGATCAGAAACAGCACTCTACTGCACTCACTGTGTCCCTCAGTAACACTGACAGCGATGACGCTATGCTACCGGCCCCCGCCAAGCACACACAGACACACACACACAGACACACACAGACACACACACACAGACTAATCTAAGGTTGATTGTTTTATAATTTTTTTTATTTTATTTGATGCTTTACACAGCTGTTACGCCTCCAAAACCTCCACGCTAACACCTCCATCAGTGTACACTTGGCTGTACGTCGCTATCTCACCAGGCGTTATCTGTGTCCTACAGCTGCAGTGCATTCTGGGAGTGTGAGTTCTGCATCCCTGCACCGTCTCCGCTTTACTAGATCATTACCGCTCCTGTTTGGGACATTTCCAGAGTAACTGCGCTAGCAACCAAAACAACAACAACAACAACCGGGTCCTCCGGTGACATCAGAGCGGAGCGACACGCGCGCGCCAAGTTCTCACGGCAACAACGACAACACAACACCGGGGTACACTCTACACACATCAGAGTCTCTCAAAACAAACTCTCCAACACACACTTGATAAATCATATACTTCAACAATCTGCGGACATCTGGTACACACACACACACACACACACACACACACACACGCACACGCACGCACACGCGCGGGCGTGCACACAGACACACGCTAGTCTTTATTAATCACAAAGCTTAAGCACATCTGTCCTTCAAATGTAATCAAACAGTCTTGTGTGTGTGTGTGTGTGTGTGTGTATTTGTTTGTTGTTTCTTTCTCTGTTGTCAACACATGCTTACATTCTGTGATCTGGTCTGGAGTGTGTGTGTGTGTTACACAGATGTATATTGCCTGGAAACAGTCGCACACGGAGAGACAGTCACACATTGTCATCAGAGTTTGATTTAAAATCAGCATCAGAGCCAAAGGTTAGAGAGGTCTACAGTTCACATAACTGGTGACATCATCGCTCATACCTCTCTCTCTCTCTCTCTCTCTTATGTGACTCAGATCTATTCTTCCTTATCAGTGTGAACAGCACCAATCTCATCTGTTCCCTTCTGGTGTCCTCATGTGCTCCTATATCAGCTACAGTATGTCACAAAAGTAAGTACACCCCTCACATCGCTGCAAATATTTAGTTCTATCTTTTCATAGGACGACGCTGCATAAATGACTCTTTGACACAATGAAAAGTCGTCAGTGTAAAGTTTGTATAGCAGTGTAAATTTATTGTCCCCTCAAAATAACTACAAATAAAGCCAATAATAGCTGAACCCCTGGCAACAAAAGTGAGTACACCCCTAAGTGAAAATGTGAAATGTCAGTATGTTGTGTGGACACCATAATTTTCCAGCACGGCTTGAATTCTCTTGGCCATGGAGTTCACCAGAGCTTTACAGGTTGCCACTGGAATCCTCTTCCACTCGTCCATCACAACATCACGGAGGTGGTGGACATTTGACACCTCGTGCTCCTCCTCGTGCTCCTCCTTGTGCTCCTCCTAGTGCTCCTCCACCTCGTGCTCTTTTCAGGAGGCCCCAGAGGTGCTCTATGGGGTTTAGGTCTGGAGACATGCTTGGCCTTTACATCACCTTTACATCACCTTTACCCTCAGCCTCCTTAGCAGGCCAGTGGTCGTCTTGGAGGTGTGTTTGGGGTCATTATCATGCTGGAGCGCTGCCCCGCGAATGAACAATGAACTGTAGCTCCCCAATGCCAGCAGCACTCATGCAGCCCCAGATCATGACACTCCCACCACCATGTTTGACGGTAGGTGAGACACACTTGTCTTTGTACTTCTCACCTGGTTGCCGCCACACACGCTTGACACCATCTGAACCCAATAGGTTTATCTTGGTCTCATCAGACCACAGGACATGTTCCAGTAATCCTGCTCCTTAGTTTGCACGTTTGCAGTAAATTGTTTGTGAGCTTTCTTGTGCATCATCTTTAGAAGAGGCTTCCTTCTAGTACGACCTCCCATCCCTTCAGCCTCTGCAGCGATGCTGAATGCTAAAACTCATCTGTCTGTTTTCCAAAGCCAACCTTTGGATCTGACGCTGAGAACGTGCACTCGGCTTCTTTGGCCGACCATGGCGAGGCCTGTTCTGAGAAGAACCTGTCCTCTTAAAGCGCTGGATGGTCTTGGCCGCTGGGCTGCTGCACAGTTGCAGAGTGTTGGCTATCTTCTTATAGCCTCGGCCGTCTTTATGTAAAGCAACAACTCGTTTTTTCAGGTTTTCTGAGAGTTGTTTGCCATGAGGTGCCATGTTGAACTTTCAGTGGCCAGGCTGAGAGAGTGGAAGAGCTTTTATACCAAATTTAACTCACCTGCTCTCTGGTGACACCTGAGACAGTGTAACACTAATGAGTCACATGACAAAGGGGAAGGAAAAGGACTAATTGTGCTCAATTTGTATATTTTCACTTAGGGGTGTACTCACTTCTGTTGCCAGGGCTTCAGCTATTATTGGCTGTATTTGTAGTTATTTTGAGGGGACAATAAATTTACACTGCTATACAAACTTTACACTGACGACTTTTCATTGTGTCAAAGAGTCATTTATGCAGCGTCGTCCTATGAAAAGATAGAACTAAATATTTGCAGAGATGTCAGGGGTGTACTTACTTTTGTTCCTGTCCCGGGACATATCTCACCGGACAACCTGGAAGACAGGAGACTTCGAGCACAGTGTGCTGATGAGACTCTTAGTCGCAGTGAAACATCTGAACCGCGCAAAGGTCTTAAAGAAGGCCGTGTGTATGTGAATGACGATCCGGGACGAAGCGTCTTGCAGTCGTTCCTGTGAACATTCAGCGAATGGAACATGAGGTCCTTTGAAGACGAAGGACATTTTGCTGCTATCCGTGTGTGTGAGCTGTACACACACTCATTCACCGAGAGCACTCGCACATTACAGGAACTCGGCTGGGAGACATCGCCACGTCCCCGTACAGTCCTGACGTCGCTCCAGGACATTTCCACGAGGAGTTCCTGGAAGGCCGGCGTTGCAGACGTGAATCAGATCCGATCACGGTTCCGGTGTACTGAGAGAACTTTCTACCCCGATGGTGTCCAAGCACTAGTGAGACACTGTGATAAGTGCATTAGTGTATCAGGGGATTATACAGAGACATAAAGGGAGCGTTTACGCTCAGAACAACAGTCCCGCATTGACTTGAAGACCCGTCATACGCTTCTAGTATACGCTTTATTCTATTGTATGACTGTATAGGGAGTCAGGGAAGGGCTTCCTTCATGCTCGTGCATGTCTCTGTGTGTTTCTGCATCATCCTGTACACTGCAGCGCTCTCTAGTGATCAGTCCTGGTCATTACACACCACACCTGATGTATAATTATAAGAACAGGTCGGTCCTTCTATCAGTTTTATTCCTTCACAGTATATTCACATTAACGTGATCGCCTGGTCACATTCATGTTGTCCCCAGTAACGCACGTGTGGACAGGAATGAACAGGTTTCTAACTTTACAAAAACACTTCCTGTAACATGAAGAAATGGTTTAAAAACAGTGAATACAGGAAAACATGGTGTAAGAGGGCATGCGGTTATGGGAAATTAATCAGCTACAGAGTGCTCGTACTGAGACACACACACACACACTCGGTGTTAATCCTGTAATTCAGTGTGGACGTCCTTAGACTCCTTTCTTTCACATCCGTTGAACAAATGCAAATATATTCAGATAGAACTCGCCCGGACAGAAAACACACTCGGCTCACCTCACGTTTCAGATTTTACTTAAATTCCTTTATTTTTATTTAGCAGATTCATTTTCTATTTTTTTGTGTGAAAGGTACACAAACAGGAGGGGGACAGTGGTTTCATAAACTCTCACACGGCTGAGAAATAAAAACAGCTTCATCTGATAAATTAATAGAAACAAAGAAAAATGTATTTACAACAGCAATCATAAAGACACCTGCCTGTGTGTGTGTGTGTGTGTGTGTGTGTGTGTGTGTTCGCTTTGAAGGGAATGTTTAACGATGAGGAAGATTTAAACATTATTACATAAACACACTACATACAATCTATAGAGGTGTGTGCTGGACGGCAGCTACGATGTTTTCCCATCTCTATGTACATGTGTGTGTATATATACTTATATATTAGTCCATAGAGTTAGATTATACTTCTCAGCACATGCCTATATATTTCTCTATACATGTATCAATATTAGGGGCGGGGCAATCTGATGGACAACAGTCTTTGTGTGATACAGTGAAATACACGCCTGGCTTCGCTCTTACCAGCACTGGATGATTTATAAATCACTTCTGTACCCTCGTGAGATCATCAGTAAATACGTAGGAGATTTAGATTTTCTTACGCTATTTTAACGACATGGTGCTGCATTTGTTAGCAAACGTAAAAATATACGTTATGTATCGATTAACATGAAAATCCTTGGTCGTGTCACAGGATCTTCCGTCACGTTACAGCTTTAGATAAAGTGTAGAAAATATAATAAACCAAACATTTACGTCTCGGCTGAAGGGGATTTTTTTTTTTTGTTGTATATATAAAATCAATCAAAAGCTAAAAGTGAGGAAGTGCCCATGTTCACAAGGCAGTGTTATTTACTATTTACAAGCGACGTAACCAAAAGAACAAAAATGACAAATCAGATAAACGTGTATAAAGCTGCCTTTTAACGTGAACGCGGTAATGAAGTCGTGAAAGTTGACGTGGCTCCTGTCAGCGGATAAAAACGGATTTTCAATATACACTATGTTACAATTTCACACACTGACCACTGCAGCGTTGGATCAAATCCCCCACTGTGAGGTCAGAATATTGAAACGGTCACTTCCTGTGGGCTTGGTTTGGGACACAGTCTCCGCCCACAAATTCCAGCGCGCTCGCATCCTGATCAGTTGTGACGGTGGTCACGTTCACGTCCGGGTGTTTATCAGAGCGATCTACTTTTATATCATTGTCATCTAAATCACAGTGACTTTGTGACGTCTGAATGGATTTTAAACACGCAACAGTATTTGGGATAAAATTACAAACGCTTTGTTTTTTTTCCTTTGATACAGTAAATGAAATTTGCATCTGTCACAAGCTTCTCATTTAAATAAAAGCAGTATGATTCTCAATCATGAACACAAACGGAATTTAAACAACAAACAAAACAGACAACAGTGATGACTGGCATCAGGTAGCAAGTATAAAAAATTATAAAAAAAAAATAAAAATAAAAAAACAACACAAATGTACACAACGCATTCATTAAGGTTTCTGGGAATTTGATGCCCGCTAGGAGAATTCTGGGAATTTACTGAGCCACAAAATGTTACATGCGTTTAACATAAAACATGCAAAGTCCGATGAGTGAAAAATGGGAATTGTGAAACTTTAGAGAACTGACCAAAAGTCAACGGTTTTGTGAAGTTAAAGAGCTACAGAAGGGATTTGTGGGAAGGATGGAGGGACACAGTGCGGGATTCTGTGGTGTGTACCATGGAATTCTGGGAGTCCGAGATATTGTACTGCGGAATTCTGGGAGTCCGGTGTCCTGTACTGCTTCATGAGTCTGACGGCTCCAGAACAACATTTTAACATCAGCAACGGAAGTGCAGGAGTTGGGCGATGAACAGTGGTGTAATTTTGATATTTAAAAAGTTCTACGTGTGTGTGTGTGTGTGTGTGTGTGTGGACAAGCTTATTTTCCCTGTTTTGTTTTTAACTATGTTCCTGACTGTGTGATCAGAAACTCCGCCCCCCTCCTCCTGACAGGAAGGTGCTGCCTGGTTGCGGAGGCCCCGCCCCCATGTGGATGCCGAGTGTGGTTGCCGTGGTGATGGGGGTGCGAGGGCGGGTTTGGAGGCTTGTCTCTGAGCGAGGGCGGGACAACGGAGGACTTGATGGGGATTATTCTGGTGTCCATGACTTCACAGTCCACCTGCATCATCAGCTCGTATCCACCCTGAGACGAGTTATAGACCGACTCTGAACACACACACACACACACACATTAATCCTGCTGTAGATAAAGAGTTTTAAACATTAAACCGGTTTGTTCTTTATGGTGCCGTACCGTTGATGGCCATGGCAGGCATGACGAGGGACATTTTGGGTCGTGTGGTTTTGTTGTGACTGATCGCAGGAAGGAGTAGGTGGTCCTGAGAGAGGGAGGGGGAGGGGGGGAGTGTAGAGGGGAGTGAATTATTCGTTTAAGTTGTACATGTTTATTAATCACTAATCAGCCTCGATGTCTCACCCGTCTGAAGGAGACGACGTAAAACGTGTCCTCACGCCGATCAATGGCATCCAGGAAGTCGCTGTAGCTCACCTCAGGACCAGGGAGGAGCTGCAGCTGACTGTACACACACACAACAGTTTAACAATGGCCTTTAGAGCCAAGACTAATCTGAAATGCATGCTGGGTAACGGAGTCCTCTCACCTCTCGATGGAGCGGTGCGTCTCGATGGGGAGGTAGCGTGAGAAGTTGGTCTTCCTGAGTTGAGCTTTCTGCAGGAGAAGAGCAGCGTGTGTTACACTCGCGCGCACACACACACCTTTCACATTTACACAAGAGGAACCATTTTATGGTGAGAGTATCTGACTTCCCCTCTAAACATCTCCAGAAGAACCAACACAGGAGCAATTTCAGCTAGGTTTTTCCCACCAGAGGAACCGTTTCAGGAACATTTAGATATTCTTCCACTGAGAACATTTTGGAGACTTTTTTAGAAGAGGATCCATTTTACTGTCCATCTAACCACCTTTCTGACGGTCTAACTGACTTCCTCTCCAAACATCATCAGAAGAACCAACACAAGACCATTTTAGCTGGTTTTGCACCAGAGGAACCGTTTCAGGAACATTTTAAATACTCTAGGAATAATTTCAGGATCATTAAGTATTTATCTTAAAGAGTTTAAGGTACTTTACATCATTAGTACTCATTGTATGGATACAGTGTGCCCCTATAGTGTGTGTGTGTGTGTTCACACCTGTGCTATTTTTGCCTTGGGTGCAATCTTGGGTTTGCGGTTTGTCTTCTTCCTGTCGATCTGATGACGATGAACCCAACCTCGCAGCTCATCAGCCAGCCTGAGACACACACACACACACACACATACACACGGTACACACACATGAATAAACAATCCCCTGGTGACTCTAACACTCATGAGAGGGTCGAGGACGATGACCCCGGTTGCCATGCCAACCTGAGCGACTCGGAGCGATTGAACTGCCTGCAGTCTGAGGCAGAGAAGAGCCGGTCGATGTCCTGGAGGACAAGGTCCTTCACCTCGCTGAAGACGCTGCTCACGTTCCTGCAGGGACACACGCGGCACGTCACCCACAGCACTGATTATTATTAATCATTACAGCGTTCAACTGGCGAGAATGACGACCTGAAGTGAAAGGCGTCTGCGCTCTCCCTCTCCACGTCCCCTCTCCTCCACCTGTCCTCCCCCGTGTCCTCCTCAACCTCCAGCCTGTCCTCCGCCGCCGCCCCATCGCTCGCACCCTGACCCGGCTCCGGAGTCGTCTCGTACACCAGCAGGTGTCTCCCAGTACGCAGCTCCTCCCCTTCCTCCAGCGCCGACGGTAACTTCCTGTCCGTGATGCTGAGACACGAGGACGCGGCTCTGAGTTATGGCGGCCATGTTTTTTCTTTATTTTTTTATTCCGAGGTGTTGTGTGTGTTTTACCTGACAGGAGCGAAGCTGAAGGTGATGAAGAGCAGCAGCACCATCACACACACCGCACGCTTACTGTTGCCCGATTCAGCAGTCTGTCACACACACACACGTTTCCAAGAGTCTATTTATTAACATACACTGACATTATTATAATACCTGAGGACAGAGACAGCTTTTATACACAATACACACATAATAACCATGTCAAACTGTCTGCAGGTCCACCTGTCTGTATGCTCACCCACGCGTCTGTCTACCTGTCAGTCTGCTTATGAGACAGTCTGTCTCTCTCCATCTGTGTGTCCTTTTGTCTATCAGTTTGCCTGTCCCTCAGTCCGTCTGTCCTTCTGCTCTTCCACGTGTCCATCCATCTATCAGACTGCCCAGAAGACATTCCGTCTGCCTCACTGCCTGTCCATCTGTCTGTCTATCTATCAGTTTGCGTATGAGACAGACCATCTGTCTGTCTCTCCATCTGACTGTCTGTATGTCCCAAAGTCTACATGTCTGTAAGCTCACCCGTCTGTCTCTCTGTCTGTACCTCCATTTTCATGTTCTTCTGTTTGTCTGCTCTTCCATGTGTCTGTCTATCCATCAGTTTGCCTACAAGACACCCTGTCTTCCTCTCTGTCTGCCTGTGTATCTGCCCATGTCTATCTGTCTACATGACTGTCTGTCTGTCTGTCAGTATATTCACCTCTGCACACCTGAACATCTATTCGTCTGCATGTCCAGCTGTCTGTATGTACAACTGCCTGTCTGCCTGAACATGTGACTAATTGTCTGTCAATCTTTCTGCCTGTCTGACCAATTTTTCACCCAACTGTCTCCGTCTGTCCGACCGTCTGACCCCCTGGCTCCGTCTGTCTGTCTGTCCGACCGTCTGACCCCCTGGCTCCGTCTGTCTGTCCGTGCCGTTGACCCCTGGCTCCGTTGTTCTGTCTGTCGACCGTCTGACCCCTGTCCCGTCGTCGGTCTGTCGACCGGTCTGACCCCTGTCTCCTCTGTCTGTCCCTGTCCACCGCTGACCCCGTCTCCGTCTGCTGTCCGACGTTCTGACCCCTGTTCGTCCGTCTGTCTGTCTGTCCGCCGTTGACCTGTCTCCGTCTGTCTGTTGTCTATCGTCTGGACCCCCTGTCCGTTCTTGTCGTCTGTCTGTCCGACCGTCTGACCCCCTGGCTCCGTCTGTCTGTCTGTCTGTCCGACCGTCTGACCCCCTGTCTCCGTCTGTCTGTCTGTCTGTCCGACCGTCTGACCCCCTGTCTCCGTCTGTCTGTCTGTCTGTCCGACCGTCTGACCCCCTGTCTCCGTCTGTCTGTCTGTCTGTCCGACCGTCTGACCCCCTGTCTCCGTCTGTCTGTCTGTCTGTCCGACCGTCTGACCCCCTGTCTCCGTCTGTCTGTCTGTCCGACCGTCTGACCCCCTGTCTCCGTCTGTCTGTCTGACCCCCTGTCCCCGTCTGTCTGTCTGTCTGACCCCCTGTCCCCGTCTGTCTGTCTGACCCCCTGTCCCCGTCTGTCTGTCTGTCTGACCCCCTGTCTGACCCCCTGTCCCCGTCTGTCTGTCTGTCTGTCTGTCTGTCTGTCTGACCCCCTGTCCCCGTCTGTCTGTCTATCACGGCCCCCTGTCCCCGTCATCACCCCCTGTCCCCGTCTGTCTGTCTGTCTGACCCCCTGTCCCCGTCTGTCTGTCTGACCCCGTCTGTCTGTCTGACCCCCTGTCCCCGTCTGTCTGTCTGTCTGACCCCCTGTCCCCATCTGTCTGTCTGTCTGACCCCCTGTCTCCGTCTGTCTGTCTGACCCCCCTGTTCCCGTCTGTCTGACCTCTTTGCTGGCGAGTCTGACTCGCAGGGCGTGGTTCTCCCGGCGTAGGCGCTCGTTCTCCTGCTGCGCTTCTCTCAGCTGAGCCTCCAGGTTCTGTACGTACTCCTTCTTCTTCTTCCGGCTCTGACACGCAGACTCGCGATTCTTTATCATCCGCTGCTGCCGCTTCAGTACCTTCATCTGAGGAAGAGGAGGAGGACAAGGAGGAGGAAGAGCACAGTCATGAGATGATGCGCATCATCAGAATTTTACAAAAATCCAGTGTAAAGCTTAGTTTGGGTGACACAGCGCCACCTTGTGTCTGAAACTTGGTACAGCATTTCCTTACGATGCACACACACACGTACACACACACACGTGTACACACTTACGTCAATGTCGCTGCAGTTGCTCCCAGGCAGAGAGGATGCTGGGATGATGGGCTTGGTGGTAGGCGGGGCTGTAGGGCTGGTGCAGTGCATGCTGGGAGACACGGGCTCCATTTTAACGATGGCGGGGGCGGAACCCAGACACACCGACGGGGACAGAACCACTGCAGCAGGAAAACAGTATAGGTGTGAAAAGGGGAAGGTTTTTAAACCAATCAGCTGGCAGTAAACCCAGAGGGGGCGGAGTCTGTACCTGGCGGTGTCCCCTGCAGGATCAGGGTTTTAGCAGCGACACACACTGGCCTCGGCTGTAACACGGGCTTACTGCTCAGGATGGAGCTGGTGTTCACTACACACACACACACTTAATAAACATCAGATATGTTGATATTTAAAAAAAATGTGTGTTTGTGTGTGTGTACCCGTGGTCTGTGCTACTGTATGAACAGGAAGTGTGGGTGGAGCCTGGTGAGGGGGCGGGGCTGTGGTGGCCACAGTAACCTCCATGGCGCCGACCGGAGGTGAGAGAACATCTCCGTACATGTAGGGAGGTGTGGGGGGATTCTCACCTTTCACCTGAAACTGAAAGAGAGACTTTATAAACAAACTCTTAGGATGGGTTGCCAGATCACACTGACAAAATCCTGCACAGGCAGGGCTGAAAACCCAGCCAGTCAGGAAAGAAATTATCAGTAGAGCCCGCACTGACACACACTGAGGCTCAATAACAGAAAATAAAATGTATTTATTTTTATGTATTATTAGTTTTATTTTACTTTAATCTCATTATTTTTTCATTTATTTTATAATTTGCATCAATATTGGTTTTTGTCTATTTTTTATTTTATTTTATAGTTTGTATGTATAAATTTTTTTTAATATAAAATATATTTGCTACTTTGTACAATTCCTGTTTTTAACTATGTTTTTGGATTTTATTCACTTATTATTTTTTTTTTTTTTACTGTGCATTATAATTTGCATGTATTTAATTTCATCTTTTATTGTTTTATTTTGTAATTTAAAAGCATTTTATTTTGTACTTTATTTAGTAATTTGTATGTATTTTATAATGTTTTATTTACTTTATTTTATTATTTTTTATTATTTAATTTGCTTCATTTTTATATTTTGAACAAATTATATATATTTTATATTACTTAATTTACTTTACATTAGACTTTTTAATATATTATATTTTACTTTGATATTAATTTATGTTTTATTTTATAACTCATATGCATTATATTTTGTATTTATTTTAAAACTTGCATTTATTATTATTATTATTATTATTATTATTTTAGAGTTTTGTAAACTCTAACTACAACTAATAAAGCGAAAGTTCAGGTTCCTGTCTGAGGATCCGAGCTCTGATCAGGACACAGATCACACGGCTGAGGTGGAAACACTGAGAATAAAACACTGAGACTTCATCAGGTCTGAGATAAATAAACTAATTAATCAGATCATTAAACTCAATTAATCCATAATTTAAAATGTACCTGTATATCACAACTTTATGTATTTACACAAAGGAAAAAAGGAAATAAAAGAAAAAAACAAACAAAGAAAAACTTATTGGTGACAAAAATCAACTATACAGACTAATTTAAATCTGCATAATTACAAAAAAAGTTTATAAGAAAACAATGATGAGATTAATAATAATTAAATAATAATAGTAGTAATAATCTCACTATGTCAATATTAATTAACACAATTTATTCATTCATGTTTTTAAAGAAAAGTAATGTATACATGTTTTTAAATTGTATACAATATAAGGTCACTGTGACTTTGTTCCTCTTTCACACTCACTCACTCACACACACACACACACACACACACACACACACACACACAGACACACACACACACACACACACACACACGGATTCAGAAGAGAAGAGGTGGATGATCCCGGATACGGGAGAAAAAACATTTGATGTGAGATAAAGAAAATAAAAAAGAGAGAGAGAGAGAGAGAGAGAGTCTGTCCCTAGAGTCACTTTACCTTTGACTCTTTTATTTTATATACATTGATTCATAATGACTCTTTTAATACTTTGTTTTTTTCACTCTCTTCTCTTTTATGTTCTTGTAACTTGGCAATAAGAATGTAAATATTTGTCACATCAGTAAACAAAACACTCTGAATCTCTTGAGAAAGAGAGAGAGAGGGAGGAAGTGGAGGAGAAGAGAAAAGTTTACTCAGCTGCAGAGTCAACAGTGAGGGGCCAACTGTAAACGCTTTGTGTGTGTGTGTGTGTCAGCTTGTAGAATGGGGGGGGCAAGTGTGAATAGATGTGTGAGAACATGCTTGAACAGTCAGAACAGCAGTTTTATCTGTGTGTGTGTGTGTGTGTGTGTGTGTGTGTGTGTGTGTATGTGTGTGTCTATGTGTGTGTGTGTATGTATATGTGTGTGTACCTGGGCTTCAGGTAAGGACGGTAGAGAGCTGTCTGAGCCTGGAGAGGACGAAGGGGACGGGGGCTCGGCCTTGACCTGGAACACTAACACACACACACCTCATATTAATGAAGATAGTTAGAGAGAAGTTTATGTCACACCTAGACATAACACACACACACTTACACATGTCCACAGGTAGAGGCTGTGTGATCGTCATCTCGTCTTTCATAACAGAAACATCACCTGAAACACAAGAGAGAGAGAGTTAACCTGGGGTAACACACACACACACACAGTATTTAATAAGTGTTCACTGAGTGTGTGTGTGTACAGGTTATTAATAAACACACTGCAGCTGTGTGAGATGGTGAGAGACTAGGCCACGCCCCTCAGACAGGTCCTGTGTGTGTGTGTGTGTGTGTGCGTGTCCAGAGACAGATCCAGTCGCTGCCTGCTCGATCTGTGCAGCTTTAGGATTTATAATCATCAGGTCTGTGTCATCATCATCACCACCGTGTACCTTCCAACAGTTTGTTGTCCAGGTGTTTCCATGGCGACACAGGGTTGTCTGGGTCCAGGGTCAGCACGAGGTCATTGTCCAGCTGTGGAGAACAAACACACACTCAGGGTTCTGCTACAGAGCGATGGCGTTCAGTCTCTAAGTGTTACACACACACACGCGCGTACGTACACACGCGCGTACGTACACACGCGCGTACGTACACACGCGCGTACGTACACACGCGCGTACGTACACACGCGCGTACGTACACACGCGCGTACGTACACACGCGCGTACGTACACACGCGCGTACGTACACACGCGTACGTACACACGCGTACGTACACACGCGTACGTACACACACACACGTACACACACACACGTACACACACACACGTACACACACACACGTACACACACACACGTACACACACACACGTACACACACACTACGGCCAATTTGGGACAGTGCGAGTCTCAGGATCATTAATACTGTAATGTAACTGTTATAAGCACTTTCCTGTCACTTTACATTCTTGTTATATTTCATACGTATAAACATCACGATATGATGATGACGATGATGATTCTCCATCGTCTCATCAGCAGCTCTGAGCTCAGTCTGCGTCTCCATCTCAACTCCTCCTCAACTTCACCTTCACTCCATCAGAATGGAATGGAGTGAGAGTATCAGCTTTCTCTGCCATTCTCTCACACTCTCTCTCTCTCTCTCACACACACACACACACACACACACACACACACACACACACACACACACACAAGCACATCCGCTGCCTGTGGCGTAGGTGTGTGTGTCTGTACCATAGAGAAAGAGAAAGGCCTCACCAGTGTGTCATATTTCAGCCCGTCTTCACCCTCCTCCATGCTCTCACACTGATACAGGCAGGCATCTGAGAGACAGACAGACAGAGACAGGAGGAGAGACAGACAGGGGGAGAGAGAGACAGACAGAGACAGGAGGAGAGACAGACAGTGGGAGAGAGAGACAGACAGAGACAGGAGGAGAGACAGACAGTGGGAGAGAGAGAGAGACCGACAGAGACAGGAGGAGAGACAGACAGTGGGAGAGAGAGACAGACAGAGACAGGAGGAGAGACAGACAGCAGTGGGAGAGAGAGAGAGACCGACAGAGACAGGAGGAGAGACAGACAGGGGGAGAGAGAGACAGACAGAGACAGGAGGAGAGACAGACAGCAGTGGGAGAGAGAGAGAGACCGACAGAGACAGGAGGAGAGACAGACAGGGGGAGAGGCTTTAGTGCAGTGTTACACTTTCTTTATGAAATCTTACACAGTGTACCTCAGTGTTACAGAGTGTTTAAACGCATTATATAATCCCATTATTCATCTCCTTTCATCTTCCTCCGACACGATCGCGTCTGGTATCCACTGTGTCTGCTGTGTGTCTCATACGTTCCTGTTGCTATAGTAACCGCTCACTGATTTTTTTTTTTCGGGGAGAGAGAAGGAGTCTCCAGTGTCAGTGATTTGACCACAGTTTTGTTGAGTCTGACTAATAAATCTGAACGTGTTAATAAAATGCTGCAGTGTAAAAGGAGGTCATAAGTCATACACACTAACATTCGAGTGTTCAACACGGCATTGGATTTCAACAAGCTCACACGACGTCACAGCATTTATTTCCATCCAGAGTCGCATTCGTTTCTCTCCAACGATGTTATATGTACTGATGACGTGAGACTCGGATCGCTTCTCCAGCACATCCCTCAGTGGGGTCGGGATCTGGACTCAATGACGTCCCATTAAGGTTAAATTTACACACTCAATTTACACCTGAGGAATCCTGAATCCTGAACTCTTCATGAGGGAAAGTGAAGAAAACAATTAATTGCTGGGGGAAACACTAAAACCTGGTTTTTAAGTACATTCAGGTCGTCAGCTGACGCCTTTTTTTTGTCTCACAATGTTGCTGGACCTACAGGTCATAACACCGCCCCCTACAGGCTTGTTCGGCTTACATTTTGAGCAGCTAAGAGGTGAAGGGGCTTGTTCAAGGGCCCGACAGTGACAACTTGATGGTGGTGGTGTTTAAACCTTGGACCTTCTGATCAGTAGTCCGAAGTCTCAACCCCTGAGCTGAACCCCTGCCACTTTTTACCCCATCGCTTTACCCTGGAACAGGGTCACTCTGGACTCATCAGATCACATGACCTTGTTCCTAACGCGCCACACTCGATTCTTTATGCTCCCTAGTAAACTGTAGGAATCTTTCTTTACTAATCAGTGATTTTCTGAAGGCTACACAGCTGCTTAGTCCCTGTCCTTTTGCAAATGGTGTTTATATACATCACAGGGTCATTATTGTGGATTTTTGGTGCTTTAGCAGCTCAGTTGCAGATTTCTCGTCTGCCATGAGGGAGGTCGCGAGTTCCATAACCCCCCCACCTCCCAACCCACCAAACCCCACCCACCCCAAACCCAAACCCCAGATTCTGGAAACAATGCAGATCCAAAGCGCATATAAAATGGGAGGGTTGCATCAGGAAGGGCATCTAAGGTAAATAATAATTAATAAATAAATGAAATTTAAACGAATTAAATAAATAATCTGTGCCAAGTTGGGTGCGGATTAGATGGTTCGCTGTGGTGGCAGTGCGAAAGACTAAGTTAGAATTTCAATCGACACTACTGAGGGAGACTGGACTGTGATTCGAACTTATATGACGTCATTAAAGCCCGACACCATTACTGTGGCCGTTAATGACGTCACACGAGTTAGACTTTCAATCCACATCAATAATATTTCCAGTTTATTCATATTCACAGTACCAAATCAGGTGATGACGTTATTTCCTGAACTCTGCAGTGTCATTGTCGAGCTTCATCCTGTAAATAACGTCTTTTATCGTTAATCTTTAATGAATAATGAGACAGATGAGACTCACCCCAGTCCTCACTGGTCAGGAGATTATCGGCGAAAAAGCGACTGTCCAAGTCACACAGTAAATCCGCAGTCATAGCCAAGAATACGTATAGATACAGAGATGTATATCATAAAATAAACTCTTTAAACCAAAATCCGCTTCTCAGTAAACACACGCGCGCGCTGTCTCTCTCTGCTCGCTGATCACCTCAGCCGCATCTACACACACGCGCGAGCCCCTGTCCTCACCAAGGCGGATTCCACTCCTGATAATACACTCTAGAGAATGTATAAATTACTCCTAGAACATTCTAATAAACAATTTTTACCTCACACACTCTTCCACACACATACATACATACAAACACACACACACACGCACACCAACCCGGAAATTGATTTGCCTAAGGAAGGACAGATGTCGTTCCTTTTTCTTACGTTAGCCAATCACAACGGACAAATGCAAGAAAGACATCCAGGGCGACCAATGAGATGGCTGAGATGAGGTCATGAGTCATATCCACCAGTGGGTGGGCTGAATTCAAGAACCAGGGCGGGACTTACTCAGTTGTTATCGCATGGGTAATATTTTTTATGTGTGTTTATTTTAAATATAAATATTTGTGTTCAGTGGTCAAAAAATAAAAACATTCTTCTTAATATTCTTTGACTAAAATTTCGTCCATTATTATTATTATTATTATTATTATTTTAAAATAAATGAATATATGTGTATATAGTGTACGCGCTGCCCCTAGTGGTGGGAACAACCACATACGTTTTTCTTTATTCTGATTTAATTATACAATAATTGAATTCATTAAGAAAAATCAAATCCTCTTCGTATTCATATTAATTCTTAAATAATATTATAATTTTTGTTATAAAGTGTTAGTAAAAAAAAATGCAATGCAAGTTGAGCGTCAGTCAGGTGTACCGTTTTCTGTAAGGACCTCTCTGAGGTGGCTGTGATATTCGCCTGATGTAAAATAGCTAGCATAACGGCTATTTTTTATTTCTGCTTTTATTTCTTCTTCTTCTTTGTGATAAAAGTTCTCCTATTTCATTATACACAATTGTATTTGATGTCAACAAGCAGTTTAAAAAAGTATATAGATTATGTAAACCTATGGCAAATATATTAGGGAAAAATGATTATTAACTCTTTCTTTTTATATCTGCTATAAACTATTAACGTTTCAGAATGACATGTTGCACAATTTTATACAAACATTTGAAAATAAAAAGGCATAATATTTTAAAGTGTTGTTTACATACACACTTTTCCACCAGAATGGTTATGCACTGTGTGTTCTGACACATTTCTATCACAACCAGCGTTAACCTTTTCCTTAATTAAATCTACAGTAGCTCTTCTATTGGATCGGCCTACACAGGTCAGCCTTCACTCCTCATGTGCATCAGCGAGCCTGGGCCGCCCACGACCCTGTCGCCAGGTTCCTTCCTTGGGTCACTTTTGGTATGTGCTGACCACTGCAGTCTGGGAACATCCCACAAGAGCTGCAGTTTTGGAGTTGCTCTGACTCCGTTGTCTAGACATAATGTTCTGGCTGATTAGTGTACAAATAAGAGGTCAGGTTGCATATTACCTTACCAGGTTACCAGCAGATCCAAACAGGTGAGGTTTACCACCTGGCTACTGCTGGCGTTTCTAATCTTCCCTTTCTTTCCAAGTTTCTGGAAAAGCTAGTTGCTGCTCAGTTTTCGGAACATCTCAAGCTTAACAACTTCTGTGAGAAGTTTCTGTCTGGTTTCTGACAGAATTGAAACACCATTACTCTGGATTACAAATGATCCAGTGATGGTCATTGCCCTTCTTCTCTAATCTGACAGCTGCATTTGTTAATCTTGACATCTTACTCAAGCGTGTCTCCACATCTGTGGATTCTCTGGGCTGGTTACAATCCTATTTGTCATACAGATCAGACTATACATTCTTGGGAGGTTTAAAGTCTACTACACTCCCTGTCATGTATGTGGAACCTCAAGTGTCTGTTCTCAGACCTATTCTTCTCATCATCTACAGTATGTGGCTCCATCTTGCTCAAAAGACAGACAACAAACTTTGCGTTTAATTCAAAGGCATATTGACCAATGGGTCAAGTGAACACAAGAAACAGGGCAGGACTTGACACTTCACATTTGTAAAAATATTTTGGGGTATTTATTTTAATTTAAAATACCAATAATAGTTAGGGCCTGCTTATGTGCTGAAAACATCATCGGGTCTTCAAAGTATAGGTTCAACAAAATTCATGAAATCTGATCCATAAACTCATGATTGTGTAACTCAGTTCCTGCACATATTTCAGGTGCACAATTTGACTCTCCAATTCTACCACATACCAAAGGTGTTCTGTTAGATGTCACTGAAGAACTATTAACTTAAGTGTCAAGTTCATATAATCCCCTCTGCTTGATAGTACCTGCATTTAATGTTTAAGGTCTCAATAAACTCTGAAATCAAAACATAAAGAAAGGAAAGCAATTTTTGGACTCGTCAAATAAACCACCTTTTGCTTATATGCTTTCTAGTAGAAAGCAAACCTTGCACATGATGCTTTCCCCAATACTTCTTCTTATTCTTCTTTCTTTTCTTCTTCTTTGTTGTTTAACAGTGATTGAAATCCAGTAGGTTACATTACTGCCAACTCTAGGTCTCACACTCCTTTATCTTCCCGGCCTCTTAAAGCCAATTCTCCAGTCCAGCCGTCCTTAAAATGTTGAATGCATCTGTTAGGTTTTTTAAAAAAAGTTTTACGATTTAAAAAGAATTAAAAGAAGAATTATTGATTGATGTGTCCGCCAGTCTAGCACCTTGATAGACTTACTGGTCATGGCCCAATCAACCTTGACGGATGTAACACCTTACAGCATCCTTCCCTGAACTCTTTCTTCTCAACATATTTACTTACATTACCCCTTAGCATCTAATTGAAGCTTTATAGGTTACATCACAGTAGCTCACTCTCCTCAGCTTTCCTGTCTTTTCAGTCTATTTTTTTGTCCAGTGTTCCTCAGAAACATCATTAAATGCTTCCTTTCCTGATCAGTGACTAAAAGACTCTTAACATTTCCTTCTACTCTCCCTAGTTCTTGGAGATCTGCCACATATTTGGCCACTCCTACATATATTTTCTGCATGACAGCAATGCATGCTCAACCGTCTCACTTTCTTGACATTGCAGAAATAAAAACACATGGGTTGAATTCCTTGGTTGCCTTGCTTTCACCCCTCCGTTTCCTTCATCCTAATGATCAGAATAACAGCTATAAACTTGGCTAAGCAAAGAAGAGCATAGTTTAAAGCGAATACATGTTTCAAAGTCCTATTCATGGTGCGAATTGATTGTGTAATGGATTTAGGGTGTGCCTCATTGATATTCTGTTGACCTTGAGAGTGTCTCTTCTGGGAGATCCAGTTCTCAGACGCCATGTTTGTAGGCTTGTGTTGAGTTTTGTAAATTCCTGTTCACACCGGACATGTGTTGGCTTGTTGAACATCTTGATGCAGATTTGTTTCACTTTTCTGTTATACCATGCTCCTCTTTTCTGGGAGAGAAATGTGTTATCCTGTCCTTTTGTGTAATCATAAATTGCAGTGATACTGGAGGAATAAAATGCTCAGGGATCTGGAAATTAATCAACTTTTTGATGTCAGAAGTAACTGGCCATCAGCCATCATCATCCTCATCATTATTATTATTAATATTATTATTTGTTGATCTTTCAATATTACTTACACATAAAAAGGAATGGGGATTAGTTGGGGATTAGTTGTGGAGGTCGCCACTATGTTAACCCATACCCCCCCCCACCCCCCCACACCTAGTGGCGACTTCTCTACTCTGTGTCTCAGCAGGATCCTCAGATCACATACACTGCTACGAGTCTATTTCCTCGGCTCCGTCATTTCTACAACTAGCTGAGTTTACAGTTAACATAGATTTTTTTCCCTTCTTTTTCCTTTTTATATCTAATATAAACTAATATTTTTCACATTTTATAGACACAAAATATAGACAGTCTATAATATTCCAAAATGTGTATTGTAATTGTAGGGCTGCTTTCTCTATGAAGAATAAATACGTTTGGTATATCAGTGAGCAGTCAGACTGTATATTTCTGTCCTCAGGAGGTAACCAGCAGATCCCAAGGGGGGAGGTTTACCACCTGGCTATACATCCAGGAATTCAGATCATACAATTTTTATTTTCCATCTTGTCCTCACACTTCTTGCTGACTTCTTTCATGTGATTAGATAGCAAATTCCTCTGTGAAAGCACTGCTTTTACACCATGCAGCCCTGCAGTTTTGCCCAGTCTAAATCCCTGATCAGTCTAAATCTAAACCTTCACCAATCAAAAATATTATATAACACATTTCTGTGATGCCGAAGTGGGGCTCGACTTTTCACACACACACACACACACACACACACACACACACACACACACACACACACACACACACGCACACACGCACACACGCACACACACGCACACACACACAAACACTGCATCTCACAGCTTTACACTGTTCACATGGTGTTGCTTTGTTTTGTCTGTAACTTTTACATTCAGTGGTGTTTTACAGCTCAGTAAATTCCCTGCTGGGAAAGTACTCCAATGTTTGCTATATTATTTACTTATTTTCTAAACTTTCTCTCAATTAAATGATTTTTCACTAGTTCTTCATCCTTCAAAGACGGTGTCAGAAATAAAAACACATAATTGGATTAAAGAAGACCAAGACCAAAATGTACAGATAAGAATTAAACCACAACATGATTATTTCATTGTCTTTCTGGAGCACACAGGATGTGGTTTGTGGTGCTTCCATGAATCTTTATAACCATATCAGCTCTTTGTGACTTCATTTATCAGATCTTTCTTTAATCAGAGTGGGTTTAATTATATAGTGTAGAAAACTATGTGTAGACTGTGTGCAGCACAAAATAAAAGGATTTTACTGAAACTGTATTTCCTCCTGACAGTGAAACGATCTTGTCCAGAGAAAAACATCTGCGTCCTTAAATGTGGTGATGAGACTGAGGACATGTGACCTGGAGCAGAGATGTAGATGGAAAAAGGGAGAAGATTCTCACCGTCTACAGGAACACGGTTACCAAACACATCGCTGATCCAAACAGACGTTACAGCCCAGGACCAAGTCTGACTCTGAGTATATTTGGATTCTCACACTCAGATGCTGCACGATATTACTGCAATGAGAACACGGTGATGAAGCTCAATGTGAGAGCAAAGACTGAAACAAGCATTCAAGACACGACTAGGAGTGGTAAGTGCCGTGTCAATAAGAAATGATTACATTTACATACATTAAAAATGGCACAATTATTACATAAATTAAAAATAAAAAAAACACACTGTTTACTGAAAATAATGAGGAAAGTGGCATGGAAGAGGCGTGGTAGAGGGGTAACCCAGTAAGGACACTTCCAAGAGCGATAGGTGCCCTAAAAATGGGGTAATGGCATAGGATTTTATTAGACAGTTATTAAAAGTACAATTTGCAGAATATGGTATTTACAATTTACATACTGTATAAGAAATATTTGTATTAATTTTCTGTGCCTAAAAGCAGCAAATTTCTCTATACTTATACACTAAAAAATGCTGGGTTATTTTTACTACCCAAACGCTGGGTTGCCTCTGTTGGGTAATTTTTCTGGGTTATTTACAGTGAGTTGGGTACTTTTTGTTTAACCCAACTTGCTGGGTTGGAGTTGGGTTAGCTAGTAACAGCTAACATCTCAGACAAGACCGCCCCTCCCTGTCACGAATCTGGATATGGTGTTGCATGCGAGGCATAAATGCAGAGGTCTCGATGGTTTTGAGAATGATGTTTTTAATGATAACGAAAACAAGAAATCAAACAAACAGATAAACTTTATGCAAAAACAAACCAAAACAAGGATAGCCACTAATCAACGTGAACTTAACTTTATCTCATCTCAAGTTATCTCAACAGATGCAAGACACAAACTGGAACTTAAACAACCTATTTATAACAACACAAATGAGCCAACTCAGTTCAGGTGAGCGCCCATGTCACCTGACCGAGGTGTAACCTAGGAAATTAGGTCAAACTTAAAAGAGCTACAAACGGAAAGAGTCTTTGGGCGCAAGGCGCCCTCTAGGGACTATCCCTGACACTCCCCTGAAGTTCACCGGTGTGTTCAGAGGCTTTGTGCAGCTTTGTGCCTTTTTTGGGGCTGCTGATGAGGGTGCTTCCTCCTCACGCATTTAAGAGGAAATGTAAACATTAAATATAAGGTCTGTATACACACTTTCACTCACCTATGACTGAATTTGTTCACTGTATGTAACATTTATTACTGTGACCGTGTTAAACTTACACTCAAACTTTCAGCCTGAAAAGTTTTTCAGGCTGAAAGTTTTGTGAGGTAGAAAAGCGTGCTAATTTATCTGACAATGGCTGCTAGCTAGCCAAACCAAAGTCTTCGTAGAATGCCTGCAGAGTGTATGAAGATGGTGAAGTAATGAATGAAAGATAAACTATTAACTGTAGTGCCAGCATGACGCTAGCATTTAGCTAGGTTGTTAGCGTTAGCAGCCACATATAAAAAGCTGAGGTGTTACAAAACCCTAATCTTCTTACAAATATGCATACTAGCCAACCCCCTCGATTTTTCCATAAACCTTTGCTTTCTTTAATTTCCTTCTCTCCAAGGTTGGAACTGACACTGGAATATCTCCAGCAGCCTGAAGTGTCGAGGCCGAACCCCTACATCCATTAGATGCTGTCCTCCCCACTCTCATTGTTCACTCAGGTTTGTTGACGGTGAGGTGATTGGTTGCTTTACATCTCAGTTCTCCCTCATGTTTGTTATAGTTAGTCCTGCCGGAGTCCCTGCTTGCACTTTGCACTAATATACATTCACCTTATACATGTTGACTGTGACCAGACCTAACTGCCATCTCTCCTTATTTTCTGTTCTCTCCTTTTCTGCTCTCTCTCTCTCTCCTTTCCCTCTCTCTGTCTCTCTGTCGAGCTATACATGTTCGCTCCTGAGTTGCCAGTGATCCAGACCCCTCTGCCCTCTGAAGCCGTCTAACCCGTCCTGGAGTCCTGCTTCTGGTTGGAGATCCTGTCACATGGATGCCCCGTGTGGTCTGCCTGGATGCGCTTTGTGGCTGGGGATGGTTTCCATGAAGACTGTCCTATCATCGATTGATGCTCTGGGGACCTGTGACTTCAGTTGTTCGATAGCTCAGGACTGGAAACTCCTACAGTCTACCTGAGCCTCCGGGAACAAACTGGACTCCTTTTAATTTAAATTTTAACACATCTCCTGTTACACTGAACTTCCAGTACACATTATTAATCTGATCATTCTCTGCTCTCCGTTATCACCCAGATGAGGATGGGTTCCCTGTTGAGTCTGGTTCCTCTCAAGGTTTCTTCCTATTACCATCTCAGGGAGTTTTTCCTTGCCACCGTCGCCCTCGGCTCGCTCATCAGGGACAATCTTATCATTTTGATTCATACACATTGCATAAAAACTTACTTCTTTTGATTGTGTAAAGCTGCTTTGCGACAATGTCAATTGTTAAAAGCGCTATATAAATAAAATTGAATTGAATTGAATGTTGGGAGATAATGACCAGCGCTGCTCTCAGGCATTAGTGCTTCTGAGTAATAGTATCGTAATGATGTCGCTGTTGAACTTGTTTTGTATTATCTGATCTTATGTTTTTGAAAAATAAATATAAATATTTATTCTATGATTTGTACAATTAATTGGGTGTTGTTTATTTCATATATGATTGGTTTCGTAAAACTGGGTTGTTTTTAACCCAGCATTTTTTAGGGTGTAGTTACATTTATGGAATTTGGCAGACGCTCTTATTCAGTGCTTTGAAGTTTTCATCATTAGATAGATCCTTACACTGGTTTACTAGATTACTAACAAGAATAATCGTTAACCCAAATACCTAAGAAACAGATCGGACTTTTGACTTTTGACGTTGTTTAAAGGTGGCCAGGTACTCGGCTGTACACACATCTAGAGGAAGTTTATTCCTCCGCCTAGAAGCCAGAACAAATACCCCATCTACTTTAGCTTCAACAGTTAAACCCTGCCTCTACTCCACAATGTGTCCCATAAAGAGCTAATATTTTGTTGTTTTCAGTGAGACTGTCATCACTTCCTATCTCACCCTGGCTCCCAGCTTTATTGATCACTTCCTCCCCCAAACTAACTTCCAACTAAAGGAGAGCAGATAAAGTGAGCAGTAGTTTCGTCTTCGCCCAGCATTAACTGTAAGGTCAATAGTGTGCAGGTCTTCATTCTAATTCCAGTCTGTGTAGGGTGTTTTCACTCACTAACTCAGTGAACGTATACACAGCACAATTTATTAACTTTGCTACTGAGCTGGAATGCTACTAACCTGCTTGGCCTGTTCTTATCTAATTCTTGATCTAATTGTTTTGTTTTAAATACACTCTGCACCACATATTTCACATTAGTAACTGTGCACACCACATCATTACTACATTGACAACTGTAAATTCCTAAAATATTGCTCATGAAATAAGTGGAGATTATACTTTGTGTCCCAGCAGCATCTTCAGATCATGTCCCATGTATGAGAATATTGGCAAGACTGCAAGAGTTCCAAAACCAGGTGAGTTTACTATTAATCTAGAGTTTGTGTGTTGTCCACTCAGATTGTCAGATGTATGCTCTTATAACAAATAGCCTCTGCGCTCCACTCCATAATCCATAATCCAAAAAACAGCCATAATGTTTATGGCTAGTGAGAAGAGGGTCACTCAGATTCACAGCCTATGATCATCCTCTTCTCTAGCTGATGCCAGCAGGTGGTGGTGTTCCAGTGGATCCCCTTATGCCAAAGTTATTGTATAATGATCTAGAATGAGTTTTGGATTAGCTTTGGGACATAGTGCCTTGTCAACAATTTCTCAACAAACTTGTGTGGAATGGATCCATAGGCGTTGATTAGAACAAGTCAATTGCTCTCCCTTGCCACTTAGATCGAATGAGTCTCCGCCTCTGTATGCTGTAGACATCCTGGAGCTCTCCAGACCCCTCACCCACTTCTGTGCTGAGTTGTTGATGTATGAATACTTCAAGGAAACTTTAAGCGCTGACACACAATCTTGAAAACAATCTCACCTTCACTACTAAGCAGTGTGATTATGAGAAACCAGAACCAGTAGCCTTGGGTACTGCTTGTAGACTCCTCTGTCAGGGAAGACTTAGCCATGTTAAACTTTTCCACCATAGTAGTAGTGGAGAGATGTTGGCAAGTCAGGTGGCCACGTTGCTCCTGGTAAAGCCAAAGTGTTTTGAAATAAACATGCTCTACGTTCGAGCACTCTTTTTGCGCTTCCTTGGGTGCCCCTCATCCCACCTGAGTGAGTTAAGCTGCTTCTTGATGATCTCTTTTAAGCTTGAAAGGGCAGGACACTCCTTCTCCTTTGCTGAATTAAATTGTTGCTTCAAGGTTTTGAGTTATTTGAGTCATTTATCCAAGCTGACTGATTATAAAAGCAGGGTTTACTAGTGCACTGCCCTTCCTAGACATCAAATCTTTGTAACTATATATTCAATTCAATTCAATTTATTTTATTTGCATAGTACTTTTAACAACTGTCATTGGAGCAAAGCAGCTTTACACAATCAAAAGATTTATTTAAGTTTGTGTGGAATATGAATGTTTGGAAAAACTCCCTGAGACGGCAATAGAAGGAAACCTCGAGAGGAACCGGACTCAACAGGGAACCCTCGTTTGGGTGAAACAGAAAGCAGGAATTGATCTGCATTCATACTGTGTGTTCGGTAGCATGCAGTTCAGTATAACAGTTAATTTTTAGTTGATGTTAATATGCAATCCAGTTGGTTATTGGAGGCTCAGGAAATTCCAGTCCTGAACTATTGAGTGACTGCAGCCAAGTCAAATCCTCAGAGAAACAGCTGTCAACATCAGCTGAGGCCAGAACCGTCTTCATGGTGTGTGAAACTGTCCCCAGACACTAGATGCATCCCTTAGAGACCATATGGGGCATCCATGTGATGAGATCTCTAACCAGAAGTGGTAGCTCCAGGATCTACCACTATCTTAGAGAACCTATGCTGTCCTAGAGTCCTTAAGATTACTTGCTCTGGCTCCCGGGATACACCTGACCACTGCCGCTGGCGCCCCCTAAAGGCCGAGCTAATTTCACATGTCTCAGTATAGAGTCTCCTATAACCAGAGCTCTTTCAGGTTTCTCAGCGGGTGCATCACTGAGGAGAGCGAACCTGTTGGACACGTGAAGCGCAGAAGAGGTGTGCTCCGGTGGGCTAGCCTTAGCGTTAGCTTTGGCTGAACGAGTATGCCGCCGAGTCGTCACCCACTCGCCCCGCTGTGAGGGCTCTACTGCCGGAGTCGGGGGATGATTATCTCCACTTGTGGCACCCAGACTTTCCACTACAGGATTAACGCTGCTCTCGCGCTCTCTAACCCTCTCTAAAGTCTGGAAGCGCTCCTCTAATGCTGATAGCTTCTCCATCAGAGTGCTAACTAACACACACCTATCACAAGTAAAATTACCACTAGCGACGGAGGAATAATGTCTAAACATCCTGCACTCCACACACTGCACGAGCTGAATATTATCCATTATAGCGTACCCGAGTCGGAGTTTAGTTGTTTGGAGTGGAATTCCGCTTGTTGTTCTTAGATGAAGAAACTTGCACGTTCTCCAAAACGCGCAAAAACAAACAAACAAAAAAAGACGGAGCCCAATAGTATTAAAACTAAATACTATTAATATTATTATTGTATAAACGGAAAAATATATCATTTAAATGCTGATACAGTGAACTCCAAACCACCTGCTTTGCAGAGCTTCCAGGTCTTTGTGGAGTACAGGATAAGTAGTATAGAGAATGAGAGTGTGATTATGAGAACTTTATAGTTTATAAATCCTGAAGGTTATCATAAATTCCAGAATATGGCATCGTTATTATTTCCTGCGTATAAAGTACTCATCATTACTACATTGCTGACTATTAAATTCATAGACTATTGCACATGAAAATAGTGGAGATTACTTGTGCACACGAATGCTGCCCCCTACTGGTGACCTCTATTCTTTTTGCTCCAAAAAGGAGATTCAAAGCATGTACCCATGTATGAGAATATTTGCATGACTCCATGAGATGCAAAACCAGGTTTACTATTAATGTCGAGTTTATGTGGTTTATAAATATAGTGTGAGAATGTGAAACTGAGCTGCATACTCTGTTTAACTAAAATGTTTGAGTATATCCACTGTAAACGAATGGTTTCAGAATAACTAAGGAAACAACTGCAAATAAAAACAGTCCATAATAGTTCAGAAATGTGCAGCATGGACGATACATGACCTTATATATTAGCTTTTTATTTAAACAAATGTTTATTACCAGAACAGAATACAAATGTTATGCAATATTTAAACTAAATGATTGCCTTCCCTGAAAATAAGTACAAAAGAAGTATAAAATTAAAAACATGTAGCTCAGTTAATAATCAGATTGTATTTCTCTGTTCTAAAACATGGCATTTACATCTTCAGGAACCCAGATCAGACATTAACTACACACATCTTCCTCACATTCCTCTGTATTGATCATCCTGTTTGTCCTTCAGTTGTTGTGGAAGAGAACTGCAGATTGAATTAGTTGTTGAAAAATGAAAGGTGGTGTTGTGAAATTGTTGCTGTTTGATAATAATCATCCCTATGCCTTATATTGTTGATTTGGTTGTTGACTCAATATGTTATTTAAGTTATTAAACATGACTTTGAACTGTTTTGCTCATTATTGTTTTCCTATACAGGTGAAACTCGAAAAATTAGAATATCGTTCAAAAGTTAATTTCAGTAATGCACCTTAAAGGTGAAGCTAATCTACAGTGGGGCAAAAAGGTATTTTGTCAGCCACCAGTTGTGCAAGTTCTTCCACTTAAAAAGATGAGAGAGGCCTGTAATTTTCATCATAGGTATACCTCAACTATGAGAGACAAAATAAGAGAAAAAAAAAATCCAAAAAATCACATTATAGGATTTTTAATAAATTAATTGGTAAATTCCTCTGTAAGCACGATTTCTGGCTCTCACAGACCTGTAAGTTCTTCTTTAAGAAGCTCCTCTGTCCTCCACTGTGAAGGTTCTCACACCGTGGGGTCAAAATGATCACAAGAACTTTGAACAAAAATCCCCGAACCACACGGGGGGACCTAGTGAATGACCTGCAGAGAGCTGGGACCAAAGTAACAACTGCTCCCATCAGTAACGCACTGCGCTATCAGGGACTCAAATCCTGCAGTTCTAGACGTGTCCCCCTGCTTAAGACAGTACATGTCCAGGCCCGTCTGAAGTTTACTAGAGAGCATTTGGATGATCCAGAAGATGATTAGGAGAATGGCATATGATCAGATGAAACCAAAATAGAACTTTTTGGTAAAAACTCAACTTGTCATGTTTGGAAGAGAAAGAACACCATACCTACTGTGAAGCATGGGGGTGGAAACATCATGCTTTGGGGCTGTTTTTCTGCAGAGGGACCAGGACGACTGATCCGTGTAAAGAAAAGAATGAATGGGGCCATGTATCGTGAGATGTTGAGTGAAAACCTCCTTCCATCAGCAAGGGCATTGAAGATGAAACGACGCTGGGTCTTTCAGCATGATAATGATCTCAAACACACCTCCCGGGCAACGAAGGAGGGGCTTCGTAAGAAACATTTCAAGGTCATGGAGTGGCCTAGCCAGTCTCCAGATCTTAACCCCATAGAAAATGTTTGGAGGGAGTTGAAAGTCCGTGTTCCCTGCTCTAGAGGAGATCTGCATGGAGGAATGGGCCAAAATACCAGCAACAGTGTTTGAAGACTTACAGAAAATGTTTGACCTCTGTTATTGCCAACAAGGGGTATATAACAAAGTATTGAGATTAAATTTTGTTATTAACCAAATACTTATGTTCCACCATAATTTGCAAATAAATTCTTTAAAAATCCTACAATGTGATTTTCTGGATTTTTTTCTTCTTATTTTGTCTCTCATAGTTGAGGTCTATCTGTGAGGAAAACTACAGGCCTCTTTTATCTTTTTAAGTGGGAGTACTTGCACAATTAGTGGCTGACTAAATACTTTTTTCCCTACTGTATACAGCTCATGAAAACCCCAAATCCACAATCTCAGAAAATTAGAATATTACATGCAATCAATAAAACAAGGATTGTACATAAAACAATATCGGACCTCTGAAAAGTACTATTATGCAATACTTGGTTTGGGCCCCTTTTGCAGCGATTACTGCCTCAATGCGGCTTGGCATGGAAGCTCTCAGCCTGTGGCACTGCTGAGGTGTTATAGAGGACCAGGATGCTTCAATAGTGGCCGTCAACTCTTCTGAATTGTTCAGTCTCATGTTTCTCATCTTTCTTTTGGCAATGCTCTATAGACTCTATGGGGTTCAGATCAGGCGAGTTTGCTGGCCAATCAAGCACAATAATTCCACGGTCATTGAACCAGGTTTTAGTGTTTTGGCAGTGTGGGCAGGTGCCCACACTGCCATTCATGAACATGAAGTTCCTCCAGACTCCAGACTGGGTCCTTGGTTTCCAAATGAGATGCGAAAGTTGCTCTCAACAGAAAAGGGGACTTTTGACCACTGAGCAACAGACCAGTTCTTTTATCTTTAGCCCAGGTAAGACACTTCTGACATTTGAAGCCCATGTCCAGGATCCATCTGTGTGTGGTGGCTCTTGATGCACTGACTCCAGTCTCAGTTCACTCCTTGTCAAAGTCCCCAACACTTTTAAATGGCCTTTTCCTGACAATCCTCTCCAGGTCGCGGTCATCCCTGCTGCTTGTGCACCTTTTTCTTCCACATAACTTTCTGTGCTCTGATACAGTACTTTGGGAACATCTTCTTTTGCAATGACCTTTTGAGGCTTTCCCTTCTTATGGAGGATGCCAATGATGGTTTTCTGCACTGAACTGTCAGGTCAGATGTTTCCCATGATTGTGCTTTCTACTGAACCAGACTGAGAGACCATTTAAAGGCTCAGGACCCTTTGCAGGTGTTATGGCTTAATTCACTGATTAGAGTGGGACACTTTGAGCCTGAAATGTTGAAACTTTTCACAATATAAAAATTTTGGATTGTGGATTTGGGGTCTTCATGAGCTGTAAGCCCTAATCATCTCAACTATGACAAATCACAGCTTGAACTATCTTGCTTTGCATGTAATGAGTCTATTTCATAAATTAGTTTCACCTTTTGTTGCATTGCAAGTTGCATTACTGAAATAAATAAACTTTTGCATGATAATTTTTTTTTGAGTTTCATCTGTATAAAATGAATTGCATTACAGATCCTTGAGCTGCTTCTACAATCTGATTGTAGTCAGTCTGTGACTGACTGACTTCAAGGCACACACCTGTCATAGAAGATCTCACAGTAGATGGCGTGTGTCAGAGTGAAAGCAAATCAATTAGGGTGGAGATATTATCTGTGGATCTGTGAGACTGGGTTAAGTCAAGACACAGGAAGACACAGGAAGGGAAGGGTACAAGAAAAGTTCTGCAGCATTGAAAGCGAGCACGATAACCTCCATCATTCTCAAATGGAAGAGATTTAGAACAACCAATAGTTCTCTTGTGGATGTGGCAGTTTAGACCTGTGTGGTATTCTGTCAGGATCAATATTTGTCTACATTATGGGGATTCTAGAAAATGCAGGTAGACTACATTAAATGTGTGTTCATGCTTAGCGCACATCTTGTTTCTTGTTGTTCTGACTTTCTTTGTTGTCGCAGGAATAGCCTGTGGGAAGAAGTATTGAGGGGGTGGACGTGCCTACCTAATGGCAACAAAGAGAACAGTCCATTATTGGGGTGGCTGAGGTGCTTTACGATCCTCCTGGACTTGGTCCAGCACCACTTGGTGTAGATTGAGTGCAGGTCAGGGAGCTCGGTGTGGATGGTACACTTGGCTGATCGCACCACCCTCCGTAGAGCTCGTCTGTCCTGCGTGGTGCTGTTCCTGAACCAGGTCATGATGTTTCCCGTTAGGGTGCTCGCTCTGCTGCAGGAGTAAAAGTTCCTAAGCACCCTAGAAGTCTTTCAGGCATTTAAGGTGGTAGAGACACTGTTGGACACTGAGGTATCAGAAGCTGTCCACTTTCTCCACTGGGCTCTCATTGATGATGAGGGTTTGGTAGTTCCTCTCCTGCTTTATACTAAAGTGCTTTATCAGCAACTTTGATTTGCTGACATTCAAGCTGGTAGTTATTCTGGCAGGCAGGATGAGGATTTATTTGGACAGGAACAATGGAATGTTTAAAGCATGTGGGGATTACCGATTGGGATAAGGGAAGGTTGAATATTAGGGTCCTGCTGCTTTCCTGGTGTTCACCCTCCTGTAGGCTCTCCTCACGTCATGCTCTGAGATGATAAGTATGTTTGTCGTGTTGCCATGGCTTTAGCACCGTCAGATCTCTTAGCATCACTAGTGCTGTTAGCACCTTTAGCCATGGCCTCAAACCAAGCGGAGAAGGTCCGCATTCGTCATTCCGGATGTTGGTGTCTTATAGCCTGGTATCATCCTTAGTCCCTGCCACAGGCTCCTATGGTTCATAGGTTCAAACCTGACTGTTACCAAGTTCCCCCTAGTGGGCCCTTAAACAAGGCCCTTAAACCTCAACTGCTCAGATATATAATCTCAGTAAAGAAAAGTAAAAAATATAAGTCGCTCTGGATAAAGTCGTCTGCTACTGTATATGCCGTAAATATGTGTTTTTCATTTAGCACAAAACCTTTATTACTTTTTGTAACCTTTACAAATATTATATTATACATTGCTGATTTGATGCTCAGTTGGACTCCTGTTATCGCATTTCTGAACAGACACAGGATGTTCAAAAGCCAGCAAAGTCATATACTCACAATCATGACTATTCAACATTTCATCACTTCCTGAGCTACATCTCACTTCTTCACACACCTCATCACACACACACAATCACACTCACACACCTCATCACACATACACACGCACACACGCACACACACACACACACACACACACACACACACACACACACACACACACACACACACACACACACACACACACACACTGCATCGCAGAGCTTCACTCTGTTCACACTGTGTTGCTTTGCTTCATCTGTAACTTTTACACTCGGTGCTGATGGAGTCCACTGGGTTCGTCTGTCTCCTGCTGTGTGTGAGCGTCCACGCGGCCAGCAGCGGTGAGTGATTCCACATCCTGTACACCTGGATAGATTTAAAACATCTGAGGGTATAGATTTTAGCTTTAAAAGCTTTAGCTTCCAAAATGACCTTCTGCTCCTCTCTCCTGTTCTCCACATAGGATCATTATTTATTCATTTATTCCCTGAACTTTCAGTCAGTTAAGTGATTTTCCTCCTTTGATTCATGAAATTGTTAAAAGCACAAATGGTGTCAGAAATAAAATATATCACTGGATTAGAGCAGACTAAAATGCACTGATAAGAATCAAACCAACTCATCTTCTTTCAGGAGCACACAGGATGTGTTTTGTAACGCTTAACTGAAACATTTCTTTCTCTCCTCAGTAATGATAAGATTCTTTAATTAGAGTCGGTTTAATTAGATAGTGTAGAGTTGTGTGCAGTACATTACAACGGGATTTTAAAACTCACACTGTCTACTGAAACTGTATTTCCTCCTGCATTCCGGCTGACAGTAAAACAGTCTTGTGAAGAGGAAACCATCTGCATGCTTAGATGTGGTAAAACGACTGAGGACAGTGTGACCTGGAGCAGAGATGTAGATGGAAAAAGGGAGAAGATTCTCACCGTCTACGGGGACACGGTTACCAAACACATCGCTGATCCAGACAGACGTTACAGCTCAGGAAAAAGTCGCATTCTGATTATATTTAAAGTCTCACACTCAGACGCTGGTCAATATTGCTGCAATCAGAACATGGTGGAGCTCAGTGTGATAGCAAAGACTGAAACAAGCACTCAAAGCACACAAAACTCGACCAAACGTGGTAAGTGTTCTGTCAATAAGAACTGATTCCATTAAAACAATTTCACATTTCAGAATTCTCACCTTCTCTTGATGTGTCAGTACTCCCTCACAGAGTGTTAATAATTTGCTGTTTTAAGTCCTGGCGTCGCTTCCCTCCCAAACCAGACTCTCTGCTAAAGGTGAGCAGATAATGTTACCAGTAGATTAACCCCATGTGTGCCAGGTGTTTCCACTCACGTGGGGTGGCGTCCGGGTGGTGTAGTGCTTAGCACTGTCGCCTTGCACCGGGTTCGATTCCCGTCTCTGTGTGCATGGAGTTTGCATGTTCTCCCACGTGCTTGGTGGGTTTCCTCCGGGTACTCCGGTTTCCTCCCACAGTCCAAAGACATGGAGGTTAGGTTAATTTACATTCCCAAATTAGCCATAGTGTGTGTGTGTCTGTGCCCTGCGATGGATTGCCACCCTGTCCAGGGTGTACCCCGCCTCGTGCCCCAAGTCTCCTGGGATAGGCTCCGCCCCCGTGACCCTGAATACAGGATTAAGCGTATAGATGGTGAGTGAGTGAGTGACATAACTTGGTGCAATCTGTGCATGAAATAAAAACAACTCGGCTTTACATCTCTGCCCTCATTACACCAGAATGAATTCTCTGGGTAACTGCAAATCACTGATAGTGTATTACACTAATGTATCACATAGGACATCACATATACATGTATACATGAGAGGTGCCAGGTCACTAAATAGCAGTATAAAGTCAATCATTAATGTATAAGCTTATTTTTTTTAAAGGCTTGCCTGTGTCTAAACACTCACAAGTTTGGACAAAATTCTCTCAAGCAAACATACTGTATCTAATAATCTAATAACTCGGCTCGCATTTTTTAACAGGAAACTAAATTTTTAGCATTAAGGCAAACCCAGACATTTGAGTGTAGAACGTACTATTTTCACCCCCTCAAATAAAAGGAGCGGTCAGACTGCCTGTTTTATGTATGAAATGCTGGAAGATAATGTCCTGGTTTCTGCACCAAAACAATGCATGACCTCATGCTGCCCACCGCACCACTCGCAAGTCACAGGAACCTGGCGGCGTTATTGCCACATCCCCCGTACAGTCCTGACCAAACTCCAAGTCATTTCCACATGCCTGGGCCACTAAAGAAGTTCCTGAAATTTCTGAAATGAATTCAACCAAAAGTGACACCAAAAGTGCGTTTGCTTAGTGTTTATTTACAAAAGGTGAATAAGCAAATCCCCCAAAGGTGGCTGTGAGCTTCAGAAGCCGACAAGGCCAAAACAATAAACAACGTTCCCTCTACCTAGTGCCAAAGTGAAATGACTATTCTGCAACAAAAAATAAAGAAACTGAAATACAAAATTCTTCCCTCACTCCCTTGCTAACCACAAATCTTGAGAAAACAAGGTGTAAACAAAATGCCGTCGACTCCCAACTAAGCCACTAATTACAAAACTATATACAAATATATACAAAACGTATTCACAACCGGTCAACCAAAACCAAACATGGGCATACACAAAAACGTAGCCGGAAACATAGCACGAGGTCATACACAATATAATTTCACAAATGGTCATCAGACAAACAGTATGCAGAGACACGGTCTGTAGCACTGTGGTCTGAAGGCCTCATCCGGCAGGAGGCGGGGCCAACAAAAGACAGGCAGGGCAGCAACCAATAGATTGCAGGCACACTGAAGAGGGTGGAACCTGAAATACCAAGGGAAGATACACCACCCCCATCCCTCCACCAGCAGAGACATACAGTAGCAGAGACAAAACAAGCTTAACCAGACACAACCCCCCCCCCCAAATAAACGCAATATTGTAACAATAGTGTCTATGGCGACACAGGCTTAGTGGCTCTGTGTCCTTGCACCTCCAGGGTTGAGGTTCGATTGCTGTCTGGGGTCTGTGTGTGGAGTTTACATGTTCTATCCGAGTTATGTTGGGTTTCCTCCGGGTGTCCCACAGTCAACAAAGTACTTGCTCTCATAAAATAGGCTCCAGGCCTCCCACCACCCTGGATAAGCGGTATAGAGAAGGAGAGTGTAATTGTTAGAATTTATAACGGCTGATGATTAGCATTAAATCCATACAGTAAGTAATAATTATTATTATTTCCTCTTCATAAATCTACAATGCTGACTATAAATCTCCTAAAATATTGCATAGAAAAAGAACTGTTACTTGTACATAAGAATTCTGCCCCCTAGTGGTGATGTCTATACTTTGTGTCTCAGCAGGATCTTCAGCTCATGTACCTGTCTATGAGTATCTGTGCATGACTCCATGAGCTCCAACACCACGTGAGTTTATTATTAATATAGACTTTATGCTTGTATGTTAGATTTTTATGTAAACTTTTAGATTTTTTTTTTACCAGAACCTCATATAAATTTTATGCAATATTTTAACCAAATGATTGCCTTCTTAAGAAAGATAAAAAAAAGAAAAAAAAAAAAAAGAACCCAGTTAATAATCAGATTTTATTTCTCTGTCCTTAGCAGGTAACAGGCAGATCCCAAAAACATGGCACTATGTGTCTCCACCATCAGGAACGCATATCATACATGAACACACACGATTTTAGAACGGAGCTGAAATGGAACGAATGCATACGCATATCTCCTCTGTTTTTTGTTTATTATAGTTCTTTTGAGGGGGCAAATGAAACAAAGTGGGGTCATGATGTTTTTAGATTTCCTGAAACAGAGCTGTCCTTCCTAATCAATGTTTTAAGGATCTTTCTTGGAATTTGCTCCAGCACACAACAGCACAAAAAAGTGCGCCGGTCATACCTGATACATCCCTACAGTACTTCTTATACACACGCAGTCCCCGACTTACAAACATTTAAGTTATGAATTTCCACAGATACAAACGGACCAGAGTTCTAAGGGAGCACGATAATAGAAAATGTCTGTCCTGTACAGCTGTCCTGATGGTGAATGATCCTAATTCCAGAAAATCCTTAAGACATAACAACATACAGTACATTGCAATATTGTGTGCAATACCACTGTGTAATAATTATTGAACCTATTTGATAAAACCTCACACCCTACTGCGCTTGTTGTTAACTTTTCTTTTTCTTTGTTGCGGTTTTGTCATCTCTGGAAGCTCTGTCACTAAAACAAATTCCTTGTACATGCAAACATACTTGGCAATAAAACTCTTTCTGATTCTGATTCTGACAAAACAGTTCACAGTCCAATACAGTGGAAAACAGCTCTAAGACAAAATGGCATCCGGGATTCCTCTCGCGATTTAAAGCTTCAGAGACAACACTGTTACATTTAACATGTATGACATTTAGTTCCCTAGGCGTGGTTATGTTTTTTTTTTTTTTTGTGGGGAAAGGGGACAGAGATTTCATCTGGTGCATTGGTGTGTTTTACATTGTATAATTGTACCAAAGGCATATACAGTAAGTCTCCCTTTGTCGAAAAGAACAAACCTGACTTACGAACGTGCTGACGGAATGGAACTTGTTCGTAAGTCGTTGACGGCCTGTAATTACAGTTTATCTGAAGTTCTCCGTCTATAATGAATGTGATGACTGTCACTGTTGGAACTCTAATTAAAGTTGTTGATTCAATATATTTGAATCCAATAAACATGAGAACATTTGAACTGTTTTGCTCATTATTATTTTCCTATATAACAATGTGTCTAATTTATTCCATTTATAGCTTCAAAATAATTGTTTCTATTAACATATTTATTCTATGTGATATTTAGTCTCGTATGGATGGAAAAACGTACAAATTAGCATTTCTGCGTACAGTAAATGTAAACATCACACTACAGATATACATAATCTAAAAAAAAAAAAAAAATATATATATATATATATATATATATATATATATATATATATATATATATATATATATATGTATGTGTGTGTGTGTGTGTGTGTGTGTGTGTGTAGGTGTACATTTATTTCCTGTTTCCAGACCCTTTCAGGTTTTCTGTATTTTATTGTAGCTTCATTCACAAGCAGACTTGGCGCTTAACCGACTTTGGCATTGCTGCTAAAGGGGTTTTAACCAAAGAGAAAGTGAAGGGTTTTTTTTTTTTTTTGTTTGTTTTCAAAACAATTCAAAACCCCATTTTCAAAATGTGGAAAACTTGAAATGGTCTGAAAACTTCCCATCATGACTGTAGATCATGCGCGGGTGTGCTATGGGCACACAGTGTATCTCTTTTATAGTTATGATTTAATGTATAAACGAAATGAGTGCATGATTACTTTTATAATGTGTGTGTGTCTGCAATACAGTAAAAAAAAACAAAAAAAACACCCTACCTGATTTTGATATGATGTAATTCAAAGTCTTTTTTCTGTCACTTTTTTCTTTTTTTTTTTTAGTTCTTAATTTTAAATAAAAATCCCTGAACCTTTATAACCTTTAGAAATATTATAGAATATATTTGTGTGATGCCAAAGTCTACTTCTGTTATTTCATTTCTCAACACACGGGAAGTTTACATGTCAGAAAAGTCATATACTCACAATCATGCCTACACAACATTACATCACTTCCTGAGCATCTCAATACTACACACACACACACACACACACACACACACACACACACACACACACAGACACACACACACTGAATCTCAGAGCTTCACTCTGTTCACACTGTGTTGCTTTGATGGAGTCCACTGGGTTCGTCTGTCTCCTGCTGTGTGTGAGCGTCCACGCGGCCAGCAGCGGTGAGTGATTCCACATCCTGTACACCTGGACCGATTTTAAACCTCCAAGACTTTAGATTTTCACTTCTCAATTATTTTACTGATATAAGAAATGACATTCTGCTCTTCTCTCCTGTTCTCTACATAAAAAAATGAAACTGTCTGATGGTAATAGTCCAGTTATAAAAACAGGTTGAACAAAATAAAGGGCGAGTGTCTCAGTCCGAACCCCTGCCAGTATCACAGTTATTGTAGTATATTGCATTATACTATATGAACCCATTGCAAGTATGAACTGTAAATATTAGGCAGATAAAAGGTAAAAGGTTTACTTTAGTCATTATGTATTGAGCTATACATCTGTAAAATGATGAGGAATAGGATTAAGACCACAATAAAATGTATTAACAATAATCATGGTTTGAAATTCTTTAAAATATTATAAAAAATAAAAATAAAAATAAAAACCCACATTTCCTATTCTTTGTCTTTCAGGAACTACTCAGGATGTGGTTTGCAATGGGGTAGTGATATGTACACATAGACATGTTCACGTCTGTGAGAAAAAAACAAAACAAAAAAAAACATGGTGGTTTAGTTCAGCAGGTTCATGATTCATAACTAATTCTATATTTAGATTAGAATAAGTGAAGTCTCTGCTGTTCTGTATATAGTGGCTCATTTTGTGACTAAAACATAATGAGGAACCGCACAGTGTAGGGAACAAAATGATGCAATAATAATAATAAAAATACTCAGGCTGTTTACAGAAACTGTATTTCCTCCTGACAGTGAAACGGTCTTGTCGAGAGAAAAACATCTGCGTCCTTGAATGTGGTGATGAGACTGCGGACAGTGTGACCTGGAGCAGAGATGTAGATGGAAAACGGGAGAAGATTCTCACCGTCTACGGGAACACGGTCACCAAACACATCGCTGATCCACACAGACGTTACAGCTCAGGAGAACATCTGATCCTGAGTATATTTGGATTCTCACACTCAGATGCTGGTCGATATCACTGCAACAAGAACACGGTGGAGCTCAATGTGAAAGGAAAGACTGAAACAAGCACTCAAGACACGACTAGGAGCGGTAAGTGTTCTGGCACTGAGAAATGATGACAATAAAACCATTCAAAATGCATAATTACAGGATTTAACTGGAAATGAGGAGGACATCCCATAGCGTGGGAAAAAAAATCAAGCAATTTCAAAATATTCTATTGGACAGGCATGCTACAGTATTTACACTTTACATATGATAATTAGTTCTGTGCTAAAAACGTAAACATCCTCTGTACTCCTCCAGTCGCGCCCTCTCTCTGCTCCACACCATGTAGTTTGTCCAATCGCTCGTTCAAATCTAGACTGGTTAATTGTTCACTCACCGTTTAAAGCAATATGTCATTTTATTTCTATCCAGCTTCGTCTGTTTCTATGTCATGCAACTGACTCAGTTCATTATAATCCTGTGACTAATATCAAGTTAATGTTCACGTAAATGAAGCTGAATAAATGATTTCATAATCAATGCAGCTCTGGACGTATCGCTGCTCTCTTCCAAAGAGTTTCTTGTTTCCTATGAACTTGACATCACTTCCTCCTCCAGCCCGACTCACGCTGGCGCTGAGCAGATTTAGTAGATTTAGTTTCAGTTTTAGCTTAACACAGAGATCAGATCACTGATACTTAGTGATGAATATTTAACATTAACTATATTTCCACAGCGCACTGTCAGTTACATAACACATTAAATGTAGTATACACCAGAGGCCCCAGCTCACTGAGCAGCAGTATGAAGTAAATCATTATTGTTATAAAAGCTTTCAATGCGTCATATGGGTTTTAGGTTTGGCTTTGGAAATTGGAAAGTGTTGGCTTGATTAAGGTTGAAAGGCATAATTTCTAGCAATGCTCCTGTGGCATATCTATCTATATACAGTGATGTAAAAAAGCATTTACCCCTTCCTGATTTTATAAAAATAAAAAATTTAAATAAATAAAAATAATAAATGAATAATTATATTTTATATAATAAATTCCGCCTTAATAAATAAGCAAAAATAAATAAATAAATGAATAAATAAAAACACAGTTATCTATGTATCTACACAATATTTGACAAGATTTTCACGTTTGTAATTATGTACCCACTGTAATACTCATGACTAAATTAATTTGTTATTTAACAACAAATTAACTTAAAAAACAATCAAAAGAATTTTGTTGCACTTGTTTCTATTATTATTTGTATTTCTTCTGCTGCTTGCTATTCTTGTTATAAAATTCTTCTTATTATTTTGTTTTCCTTCAGTATTTTAAAAATAATTACAAATAACTAACTAATTAATATTTTAATATCAATGAACATGTAACAGTAGAGATATATTTGTCTGAATTAGATTTTTTTTTAAATAGTTGTGTAGGACTGGCAGACACATGTGAGCTGATGTGTGATTTTGTTTTCAGTTCAGTGGATGTTAACAGCTGCAGTAGCTGGAGGCTTTGTGTTTACTTTAGCATCGGTTCTGGTTCTGTGGAGATGTTTGTCCAAAAAGAAAGGTAGTATTTTATTTAAACTACATGAAGTAAAGTTTCATACATTTTTATTACTGAGCTGGAATGCTAACCTGCTAATCTGCTTGGCTTGTTGATATGTCTTTTTATTTATTTATTTTTATTTATTTTGAGCATAATTCGTTCCGGAAGTGGGCTCGTATTCCAAAATACTCGTAAATCAAATCAGATTTTCCCATAAGAAATAATGAAAACTCAAATTATTCGTTCCACAGCCCCAAAAAATAAATACATAAAATAATTAATACAATCTAATAAAGTGAAAATAAAACAGATTAACCTGCACTTTACCTTTAAAAAAAGTAAAAATAAATCACGACAGATAAGTGTTTTTGTTTGTGCGTGCAGGCGCCGTGTGTGTGTGTGTGTGTGTGTGTGTGTGTGTGTGTGTGTGGAATTAGCCCCTTCCCTCGCCTCATTTTACACAGTAACACTCCTCCTCCCTCCCCCCACCTCGCTTTCTAAGTTTCACAACAAACACACACACACACACACACACACACACACACACACACAATGGAAGCATCGTTTTAATGGAAAAAAAATCTCTTTAATGACACTTGCGTGAGCGCATACTAACGGAATCACTGCTGTAAAGTAAAAAAAAACAAAAACAAATTAACCAGCACTTTATCTTTGAAAAGAATCGCAACAGAGCTGAGTGAAGTCGGGGAGGGGGTTTAAAGAGTGTGTGTGCATGTGTCGGTGTGTGTGTGTGTGTCGGTGTCAAATTACGCGCACACACACACACACACACATAGGAGACGCTGAAACAGAGAGGGAGATATTGATTATACCAGTAAGAGACAAGCACTAAGACCGAGCAGGGGAGACGATTACCCACAATTCGACGCTCGGTGTCAAAATAAGAGGCCCATACGTGATACATGATACTCAGAAATCGTAAAAACCAACACTTGCTCGTTTTTTAAATCAAAATTTATTAAAAATCTTTGCTCATCTTGCAGAACACTCATAAACCACATTACTCGCAATCCAAGGTTCCACTGTACTTCACACTGCAGACTTCATTAAATTACCTTTAGCTTTGATTGCAACTCCCAGAACCGCTCTTTCACACTTTGAGTCCTGGAATATGTCTGTTCCTTCAGAAACCCTCCATAGATGTGATGTTCTGGTGACTCAGTACATTCAGGTGGTCTGACGTCATTTTATCTCCACATAACATTGCCGAGTCTCAACCTGAGCGACTGAAGCAACCCCAGATCATAAAACTGTCTCCAGAGGCTCGTACAGTGGACACTATGCATCGCTTCATGCGCTTCCCTTCTTACCCTGACCTGGACTCAAAGTCCAATCTTTATGCTCCCTATCAAACTATTAGCAAATTATTCATCTCTGTTCCTGATTTTTTTTCTGACTACATTCCTTAGTAGCACCTAAAGAACTCGTAGAACTTGAGAACCAGAATCCTCTGGGCTGATAACGCAAAGATTTAACTATTTGGAATCAGTAACTCAGGAACTGCACATCATCTTATTAAACCCATCTCGACAGTCAGACATGGTGGTGGCAGCATCATGCTGTGACCATGTGTTCTGCGACTGGGGGATTACTCAGTATAGAGGGAGAATTGATGCATATAAAATAAAAAGACTTCCCTTAGTGAAAACCTTCTTCAGAGTGCTCAGGATGTCAGTCTGGGATGACGGTTTACAGTCCAACAAGAAACTGCCAAGAAAACACAGAACAACAATGTAAAAGTCCTGGAGCGGCCCAGTTAGATTCTGAACCTGAACCCAATAGAGCATCTTTGGAGAGACCTGAAAATGGGTGTGCAGTGACACGGAATATCTAACCTGGCAGAGCCAGAATGATTTCGCCAAGAGGAATGGAAGAAGCTTCCAGAAGAAAGGTGTGCCAAGCTTGTAGCATCATTCACACAAAGGTATTAGACTGTCACTCCAGCTAAAGGAGCTTTAACCAAATACTATGTGATGGGTGTGAGCACTGTAAATAATGTACACAGTCTGTTGATCAGTGAAATACATAGTGTATTTATTTTATAGCTATGATTTAATGTATAAACATAAAAAAATGCTAAGCCATGTGTACATTCATAATTTGTGCATTTGTAATACTATATACTGTACAGTTTATATACAGATCTAAAGTCTCTTCTCAGAACTTCTCAGACTTCTTCAGGAAAGGAGTTTACGCTTTCGGTTTCTCAGCACTCTCCATTTTTCTCCATGAGTCACACCTGTGCCACCTCAGTCCCGGGGAATAAGATCTGGTTCACCGCATTACTGAGCCGGCTCTTTGTCCCCCCCTAGTGTGTCTACGTGTCTACTTGTTTTTTTTGTTAAACCAAATCAAGTTCACCTGTGTCTGCCCTGTGTGTCTCTATTTATTCCGGCCGGACCCGTAGCCCCTTGTCTGTTCACCGTTGTGCACGTTTTGTGTCTTGCTGTTCATGAGCTGTGTACTGTCTCGTCTCTCCCCCAGGACTGAGAAGTATTTGCCCCGAGCGGCTGGAAGGGTCAGTGACTAGGTCAAGGTCAAAGCTGAGGGATTCTCAGGCTCCCTCTGTTTATGTTGGCGACGTGTGTCGCCTTTTCTTTTGTTTTCATCCGACCAGCCGGTGGAGTTATCCGCAGTGCTACTGTGTTTTCTTTGTTTTCTTTGTTTTGAATATTGTGTGAAGGATCAATAAAGAAGTCTCAGTTACGCAAACCCTGCGTGTGTGTCCGCCCCAGTTCCTGGCAGTCATGACACCATGTCTTTTTTACCTTAAGGTTTATATTTACACAGTCTGATTTGACTTGAATCCTGGAATATTATACTGTACAGTACAGAGCAAAAGTTTGGACACCCCTTCCTTCTCATTCAGCGAGTTTCCTTTCTTGTGTTCTTTCTTGTGTTCTTCAGCCCAAACGCGTCTCTTCTGCTTGTTGTCTGTCCTTAGCAGTGGTTTCCTAGCAGATCTTCTACATGAAGGCCTGATTCACACAGTCTCCTCTTAACAGTTGTTCTAGAGACGTGTCTGCTGCTAGAACTCTGTGTGGCATTGACCGGCTCTCTGATCTGAGCTGCTGTTAACCTGCGATTTCTGAGGCTGGTGACTCGGATGAACTTCTCCTCCGCAGCAGAGGCGACTCTCGGTCTTCCTTTCCTGGGCCGGTCATGTCGCATGTCAGCCGGTTTCTTTGTAGCGCTTGATGGTTTTTGTGACTGCACTTGGGGACACTTTCACAAAAGTTTTCCCAATTTTTCCGACTGACTGACCTTCAGTTCTTAAAGTAAAGATGGCCGCTTGTTTTTCTTCACTTAGCTGCTTTTTTCTTGCCATAATACAAATTCAACCTCTTTGAATGAGAAGGTGTGTCCAAACTTTTGCTCTGTACTGTATATGAATAGAATGGTTGTAATTCATGAACAGGAATTCTGCCCCTAGTGGTGAGCTGTGTACTCTGTGTCTCGGCAGGATCTTCAGATCAGCTCCCTCTCTCTGAGGATATTTACACGATTCCATCGGTCTCACGGCCAGGTGAGTTTACTATTAATGTAGAGTTTATAACTCTTAGAAACTGAGCATTATCACCTGACTAATGGAAATGTTTTATTATGCATTATATCTACTGTAACAGAATGAGAGGGTGACAGAATGAGAGACACCGAAAATAAAACCAGTCCATATTATTTCAAAATGTATGTGACATAATATTTATGTTTATGAGGACAGTTGACTTGAAGATGCTTCATGGGAACTGCACTCCACCCCAAAACAATAACTTTGTGCTGCCAACAGATCACAATTTTTTTATATAAGTTATTCTTATTAATAGTTTACTATAAATGCACACCACATCATTGTTCCATTACAAACTATAATATATTTGCTTCAATCCTGGAGAAGCATGTGGATGACTTGTGAATGAGAATGCTGCCCCTAGTGGTGACCTCCACACTTTGTGTCTCAGCAGGATCATCAGATCATGAACACTTCTATGAGTCTATTTACGAGACTCCATCGGCTCCACAAACAAGTCAGTTTACTATCAATATGGACTTTATGAGTTTATGTGCTGTAGGCGTTTTGTGATCAGAACAGAACCTACTGCTCATGCAAATGTTATGGGATATTTGAACTAAAAATTATAGAGCATAGGATTGCCTTACTTCATCAATTCATAACCACACTGTATTCCTCTTTCCTTAGTAGATAGCCAGCAGAACCCAAGAGGCGTTTATTATCTGGCTACACATCCTGGAATCAAGATCATACCATAACACACGAAACTTCATTAAAAGGGCCGGAAAAAAAGAAAAAAAATCTTATTTTCGTACTTTTGTTGTTTTATTGTTTTGTGTAAAATGAAGTGTGGTGTCGCCAGTCACAGCATGTCATTAGGTTATAATTAATTACTATAATTATTTATAACTATAACAGCAGCAGCGTAGCTTCAGGTACGAGTGCATCACGAATTACAGAGCTGGCCTTCATAATAAAATAATTGAGTATCTGTGTGGCCTTTGCAATGACACAATTTCTCCAGCACACAGTACAGAAAAGCGCTCTGTCAACACCTGAAACACAAAGTAAAGATGGCTATGATGCTTCTTGAACACAGGGTTTATATTAATACTCAAATCAAACCCATTCACAGGTTCTTTTATTAAACTCAATCCAATTTTACTCATATAGTGCTTTTAACAATAGACATGGTGGTAGAGCATCTTTCTAGAATAAATTTAAAAAAAAAGTTAATAATACTCCATAATGAGAAAGCTACAGAGAAAAGAAGAAAAAAAAAAAACTCCCTGATATGACATGAGGAAAAAACCTTGAGAGGAACCAGACTCAACGGAACCAGACTCAACCAGACCCTCATACTAGATAGTGAAGCAATAACTAAGTCTCTAACTGGGAGCCATGAGCGAGAGAGAGAGAGAGAGGGAGAACAGTTTGGTATATTCACTGTCATGCACATAAAAGACAAGATCAATGATTATTTTGTGGGGAGTGCCAGAAGAGACTCCAGTCTAACCATGACAGCATAACAGGAAAATCCAAAGGAAACACAAACATGAGGGGGAACTGAGATGTAAAGCAACCAATCACCTCACCGTCAACAAACCTGAGTGAACAATGAGAGTGGGGAGGACAGCATCTAAACATAGCAGTTCACCAGAATACTCTACGTCCATGAGTCCCCCAGATCTGCTCCTTTACCTAAGGCTCATCTATTTACAAACATGCTGCGCTAAATAAATAGGTTTTTAGCCGAGACTTAAACACTGAGACTGTGTCTGAGTCCCGAACATTAACAGGAAGACTATTCCATAACTTTGGGGCTTTGTAAGAAAAAGCTCCGCCCCCTGCTGTAGTGTTCATAATACGTGGTACTGACAAGCAGCCTGCATCCTTTGATCTGAAGTAGGCGTGGCGGATCGTAAGACACTAACAGTTCAGGTGCTGCTGCACAAAACCATTTAGTGCTTTATAGGTCAATGGTAGTATTTTTAATGCATCATTATGCAGGTAACAAGATGTGTAAGATAAACTATAACTGATTTAGTTTCTACAGTACATGCTAGACCACACTGGAGATTCAAAAAACTATCAAATAAACAGTTAATTAGTTAATTAAATAAGTCAGTTTCACTCCTTTACCTTGATCAGCGTGATGAAGGGAAACCCTGGCCAGGTTCTCCATATAATTAACATTCACAATACTTGAGCTCAGGCTCAAGAAATCGAACAATTTCATAACATTTCACTGGACAGTCATTGAAATGACAAGTTACAGAACATGGTTTTCACAGTTTACACACATACATATTTTCATATTTTTTGGTTTTCTGTAGCAAAAAATACTCAATGAAACATCCTCTCTACTCCCCATCTGCGTTAGCTTGAACAGTCGAGCTCCGTACGATATCGTTTGGTTCGCTTAAATAAATCAGTTTATTCATGTACTGAAAGTAAGATTAAGCTAATGTTACAGTTAATGATGTTCGCTGCCTAAATGGATTGTTCTGTAATAAATGCAGATCTTGATGTTTTGTTACTCTGTGCTGTTTTTCGACACTATAGGTTCCCCAAATGGAGCAATTCGCTTGCATTTTAAACCGAAAATAAACTTTTTATAGTTTATAAAGGGAACTCTTAATAAAAAAGAACTGTGTTCTTTTCTTCTGTAGAATCACGAGTCCCACTTGGACTTGAACACCCGTCTGAGTGGCACTGTGGCCTTGCACCTCCAGGGTCAAGGGTTGATTCCTACCAGGGGTCTGTGTGTGGAGTTTGCATGTTCCCTCAGAGTTTTGTTGGGTTTCCCCGGGTGCCTCAGTTCTCTCCCACAGTCCAAAGACATAAAGACATGTCCCGAGTCCCCTGGGAGAGGCTCGAGGCCTCCCATGACACTGTACAGGATAAGCGCTATGGAGAATGAAAGAACATTAGCATTGTTATCATTAATTCATGCAGTAAACAATCTCATCAGAACATGACAACATTAATATTTCCTGTTTATACACCACATCATTACTACATCGCTGACTATAAAATTCCTGGAGTCTTGTTTATGAAATGAATGGAGGTTACTTGTGCATAAGAATGATGCCCCCTAGTGGTAACGTCTATACTGTGAGTATATGTGCATGACTCCATGAGCTGCTCAGTCATGTGAGTTTACTATTAATGTAGAGTTTATGTATAGTGTAGGAATGTAAAACTGAACTTTATAATCTGATTAATTGAAAAAAATTTCAATATATCTACTTTAAACGAATGTTTTTCAGAATCTATTGCTCAAACACAATATGCAATATTTCAAGTGACTTATTATAATAATCAGTTAATAATCAGATTGTATTTCTCTGTCCTATATATATATATATATATATATATATATATATATATATATATATATATATATATATATATATATATATACTGTTTCAAGAAAAAGAATGCAAACTTCTCAAGTGTATCAAAACATTTCAAAGAACGGCTTCAGAAAAACAAACTCGGCCTGTCGGAATGGCCGAGTCAGAGCCCAGACCTCAACCCAATAGAGATGATGTGGAACAAATTGAAGAGAGTCACACGCATGAGACGTCCAGAGAATATTACAGAGCTAAAGCAGTTCTGCCAGGAAGAACGGGCTGAAATTCCCATGACCGATGTGCAGGTCTGATCCAAGTTATTTCTGCCAAGGGGGCGGGGTCAACCCGCTATTACTTCCAAGGGTTCACTCACTTTTTCCACTGCCATTTTGAATGTTGAATGAGGGTGTGCAATGAAGACATGAAAGATCGGAAGTTGTTTATGTTATTATTTTAGTATTTGTCAATATCCTTGACTCACTCAGATCACATTATATGAAACATTAATGCAGAAAACCATGAAATTCCAAAAGGTTCACATACTTTGTCTTACCACTACAGAGAGAGAGAGAGAGAGAGTCTGCAAAGTCATATATTTACAATCATGCCTACACAACATTATATCACTTCCTGAGCTACATCTCACTTCTTCACACCCCTCATCTCATGCACACACACACACACACACACACACACACACACACACACACTGCACCTCCAGCTTCACTCTGTTCACACTGTGTGGCTTTGCTTCGTCTGTAACTTTTACACTCGGTGCTGATGGAGTCCACTGGGTTCGTCTGTCTCCTGCTGTGTGTGAGCGTCCACGCGGCCAGCAGCGGTGAGTGATTCCACATCCTGTACACCTGGACAGATTTAAAACATCTGAGGCTATAGATTTCCACTCCTTAATTATTTTACTGACATAAAAATAACAAGCTTCAGCTTCAGCGTCCAAAATGACCTTCTGCTCCTCTGTCCTGTTCTGCGCACTAAAGAAACCTGGCTGACAGTAATAGTCTAGTACACCTTCAGTGTAGCAGCTCTGCACAGCATCACAGATATTGTAATATATTGTACTATACGTCAAAGATACATAAATGATCTGCAACAGGAGTTGTTTATTTCATTGTAGAAACCAATTGCACTATAAACTGTAATTATTAGGCAGGTTACACAAAAGGATCTACTTTATTCAGTATTTTTTTTTTTTTTTTAGACATCTATGAAGTTTTTTTTTTTTTTTTTTTAAATGATTAGAAATTTTAATTAGGGCTGAAAAGAATTAAAGTACTCTAAGATTTATTAACAAGAGTCAAGCAATAAACACATTTCATATTTATAGAGTAGTGATATATACACAGAGATTAGTGGCCTCTCACATCCGCCCTCATCCCATCAGAATGATTCTCTAGGTAGATGCAGATCACTGAAACTAAGTGATAAATATTTAGCATTAACCATATTTCTACAGCTCACTGTCAGTTACAGAGCACATTACAGATACACCAGAGGTACCAGCTCACTGAATAGCTGTATAAAGTACAATATAAGTGTTGTTGTAATAGCTTTGAAGGTCCTGTTTCATATGGGTTTCAGGTTTGGCTTTGGCAGTTGGAAAGTGTTGGCTTCTTTAACCTACATATCTGTCTATCTATCTATGAAAAAGTATTTTCCTTATTTTTATTATTATTATGACACCTAAATAATGAAGTACATTAGAATGTTTTAACAAGACCCAGACAACAAGCATATTATATAGTCTTTGTCTTTCAGGAACTAGTCAGGATGTGGTTTGTGATGGGGCAGCGATATATACACATCGAGATGTGAGAAAAAAAACATGGTGGTTTAGTTCAGCAGGTGTATGATTCATAACTAATTCTATATTTAGATTAGAATAAGTGAAGTCTAAGCCACACACAAGGAAGAGTGTGACAGTCTCTCACGTTAGACATCTGCTGTTCTGTATATAGTGGCTCATTTTGTGAATAAAACATAACGAGGAACCGCACAGTGTAGGGAACAAAATGACAGGGAAAAAAAAATCAGGCTGTTTACTGAAACTGTATTTCCTCCTGACAGTGAAACGGTCTTGTCGAGAGAAAAACATCTGCGTCCTTGAATGTGGTGATGAGACTGCGGACAGTGTGACCTGGAGCAGAGATGTAGATGGAAAACGGGAGAAGATTCTCACCGTCTACAGGAACACGGTCACTAAACACATCGCTGATCCACACGGACGTTACAGCTCAGGAGAACATCTGATCCTGAGTATATTTGGATTCTCACACTCAGATTCTGGTCGATATCACTGCAATGAGAACACGGTGGAGCTCAGTGTGAAAGGCACTCAAGACACGACTACGGCTGGTAAGTGTTCTCTGAGTGGTCACTGAGACTCGATTCCATTATAATCATTCAGGAAAGTAGATTGAATTACTAGGTATCTACATACAGGGAAGTACTGAGATGCATCACGTGGGCAGATGACTGCATCATTTGTCAAACACATCTGAGGTGGTGGCGTGGTTTTGTTTTCAGATGAGTGCCTAAGAGCAGCTGCAGTAGCTGGGGTATGCATGCTCGGGTTTGCATCGGTACTTGTTATCAACAGATATTTCTCCAAAAGTAAAGGTAATCTTGCATTTAACTTAAACACAGTGCAGTTTTGTTCTGCTTGGCTGCGCTTTTCTCTTCAATCATTATTCTTCTGCAGCTTTCTCAGACAGACGTACAGGTCTATATTAATACGCACATAATGCCAACACGTCAATTTTAGTTTTCTGTGATGTAATGTTTAAGGAAGGAGTCCTCAGTTTCAGAGCTTCGTAACAGTAAGAGGTGAAGCCTGACAGAATCGCTGTGTGACTCTTATCATTACCTCTACATTCAGGTAGCTCTGACAAGACTAAACAGGAGCAGGATTCAGCTGAAGGAGGTAATCACTTACCACATTATCTTCACACACACTGTCACACATTTTTATCTGACCTTCTCTATAAGGAGCCTCATAAAGCAGCATCACCAATTCAGCTTGAAGAGATGCGAGTGACTACGTTCACATATCTCAGTGGAACGTAATAAACTTTTCATCAGTCGACAACATTATATATATATATGGTGGAATCTATACTTATCTATATCTTATCTATATGCTCCACAAGCTTTGCAACCAGGTGATGTTACTTGAAATGTTGAGTTCATGAGCTGTATGTGTGTTATAAACAGAAAGGCAGAATGAGAAACAAGTGTCATGTAATATCTGATGGAGTAGATTTACAAGATTGCCTATTTTAAGAAGGATAAAAATAATTCTAGTGTATCAGTAAGTAATACGATCGTTTTTCTCTGTCTTTAGCAGGTAACAGGCAGATCCCGAGAGATGGGATTTACTACTTGGCTACACATCCAGGAATCCAGCTCACACGTTAACAAGCACAAAATATAATTTACATTTAAGTCTTATTGTCCTTATTTAAAAAAATCAGTACGAACACACATAGAATCTTTAAAATCTTTAAAAAAGTATGTGAGAAAGTGGTGGGGTGCTATTTAAACTTTCTACTATTATAAACAATATGCACCAGTCCAGGGACTAGAAATAAAATGACAAATAAAAATAAACAACTGTACCCAATCCGATTTGTCCAGTTTGTCATTTAAAGGTACTTATGTGGGGATACTTATACTTGGGTCTTGATCTCTTGAAGTCAACTACCATCTCTTTTTATCTTTCAAACATTCAGTAAAGTTTTCCAACAAAGCTCGGTAATCATTCTCCTGCCCAGGACTGATGCACAAGCGTCTGCAGCAAGAACAACTTTACTCTTTGTACCTAAAGACCACAGTGTACAGACTGAACAGGAAGAAAGCCAGTTCAGTCTCATGAAAAATCGCAACACCTACAGTAGGACTGTGATAAATGTAATGCCTTTAAGTGCCTGTAATGACTGTTGGAATGATTGAGTGGACTCTTATCCAAGTCTTCTAAACAGCCTGGAATATTTAAAGTGTTGCAAGTAAAATCTATTCCTATATAGAAATGTAATTTCTTTGTTTGTTTCAGATGTCAGTTTTAAAAGGTCTATTTCTACATGTATTCTGTGTGATATTTAGCATTGTGTGACTGTAAGATCTATAAGTAAGTACATATAAAATTAATAAATTAAGACTCCTTTGTCCTTTTATTATAGATATGGTCACATAATGTGAGTTGCAGGCAAGGCATAATCGCAGGTTAAGAACAAGATGTTTTAATAAAGAAAACAAACAAAAACAAACAAAGTCAGAACAGGAACAAAACAAACAGGTATCCACTCAGTCACCAACACCTCTAGGGGTTAACCCTAACATAACCCCCCCCCGCCCCCATCAAAAAGCGCTACTCCGGGCACCTCCCCAAGGTCCTGTGTAGGGCTTGCCGACAGCACAGTTGTGGAGTATGTCCTTTGGGCAAGGTGGAGGGGCAAACGAGAGGTCTCCCCACTCAGGGGATTGGGCAGAAACAGGGTCCTTGATGCCGGGTGGCAGAGCGGGCAGTGGCTCGTCGTTGCTGGGCGACAGAGTGGGTGCTGGGTCATCGATGGCAGGTGGCCGAGCGGCCTCTCTGGACAAATTGGGCCCTCAGAAGGGTTATCAGGGCCCACGCTAGGGCTGACAGAAGGATCAGGCCCCACACTTGGGCAGACAGAAGGATCACGCGGCAGCCGGACGCGGGTCCCTTCCTAGCTTGGCTGCGTCGCTCGCTTACCTCCTCCAGTTTCTCTCTGGGGCACTCCATGGGATCTCGCTCCCGCACACTCCAGGATGGCACACTGGATGGCGAGCCGACTGCCCACAAAAGTCCTCTTGCCACGGTGTCACTGTCACAGGTCACAGAAATATTTAGAGGGACCCTCTGCTCTTCCACTGTTTAGGTCTTGCATTCTGTCATGTAATGTATGGCTGTTGCAGGCGACGCATAAGCACAGAGGCTAAGACTTAAGATGTTTTGAATAAGGAAAACACAAACAAACAGGCTGAACAAAGTCAACAGGCTGGAACAAACCAAACAGGCATCCACTCAGTCACCAACACAAGAGAAAAAAAAAAGCATAAACAAAAACCAAAACACCAAACAGAACATATGCAAGAAAAAACTGGACTCAAATCCTGTCTTCCTAATTAGCAACCTCAGTTCAGGTGAGAGGTCCCATCACCGGACCAAGGTGCCCTCTGGGAAATGAAGTTCCAAAAAGTAAAAGGTCGTTTGGGTGCAAGACGCCCTCTAGGGGTTAACCCTGACAGATACAATACTTTCCAGTAAATATACCAATAATGTATGATGAATGGTCAGACTGATTCAAGTTGACAGACAGACTACAATTACTCCGATAACCACTCTGTACAACTGTGGTAAGGAAAATTATTGTGCATTCTGTGATGTTTTACTGCTCACCACAGTGGTTCTGCGATGCTTGAGGCAGATGGGCTATGACATCTACTTCTGTCAATCAAGAAAAGCTAACTGCGGCTACAGTGGGCCCAGACTAAAAGTATATAGTACATAGATGACCAGGGGGGTATTCCAGAAAGCAGGGTTAACTTACCATTTGGTAAATCATAACCTCCGGATTTATTTACCCCAAACCCGCATACCATGAGTATGTTAGTTCCAAATCCCCTGAGAAGAGTAAGTTTAATCGACCTCCTACTGGTTACCCAGAGTTAATGCGTGTGCACGGTGCTACATAAAGACATTTTCAATGGATGGCCAATTTCACTAGTCAAAATGGAAAATCAAAATGAAAAAAAAGAGAGCGGCATACTCACAGAGGTACTTTTTGGTATTTTAAGTAATCGTAAGAACTTAAGTAAAGGTAACTGTCACCTTCAAATTCCACCAACTTAAAATCTATAGAGCACTGGTGGCTCAGTGGTAAGTGTTTCGCCTGCTGTGCGAAAGACCGGGTTTGATTCCCAACAGTAACAACAATTTATTTGATTTGCAAATAATTTTCAAAAATTTATAGTCCCATTTACTTAAAATGGGAACCATCATTACTTAAAAAAATTGATTGTTTTTGTAAATTGTTGCTGCTATCAGCACAGAAACAAGCTGGCCCGGGAATCGACTGGAATCGACCGGGAATGGCTGCATCTGGCTCGCAGACAAATCTTTAATAAAAAAAATAATAATGTCCTCCTACAGGACAACACCAATGTCCATACGTAAAATAATTCTGTCCACGCGACCTAGTGTTTAAAAATATCTTTGTCCACATGAAAACGCAAAACGCCATGTTAAGTGCTGTTAGGAGCCTCTTTAATCAACAGGGGGCCAATCAGGAGTCTAGACAAAACGCCAATACGTGTTGCGCTTTGTAGAAGTCCGACCGGGTCTCGTCCCAAATCGTCGTCGCTGCCTGCGGGGTCTGTGTAGTCAGAGTTTTGTACAGTATGTAGCAGCAGTGAGCTTAGTAGTACATTCAGGCAGCTCTGTTCATTAACGTAATGTGTGAGTAACTGTGTGTGTGTGTATAAAAAGTCCAGTACAACATTAACACAGTCACTAGTTTACTGTACATACGTCCGCTATTACCCTGCGATCACACCGAACGCGGCGAGAGCGTCAAATTTCGCTCTCGCCGCCCTGCCACCGACGCCTGCCGCCACTCTGACGTAGACCAAATGCCTTTCTTGTATTTAAAGGGGTCGCAAAGCAATCAAGCTTTTTGATCTTGTGGAGACTGACGAAAACGTGTAAGAAAACAAGAAATTGATTGATAGAAACAACTGTCTTGTAGAAATAAACAAATTACAAGCCATTTGTATGGTGTGGCTTCTGTTCATTGTGAATTGTTAATATATTTTTTATTATATTATATTTCATATTATTATAACATTATTAGAATCACTTACTAGACTTTGTCTTTAATTAAAATAACATTAATTTTAATTACAAACTCTCCTAGGCTATTTAAAGTGCAAGTTTAATGCAATGAGCATTTCGCTTGGGAACTAATGTAGCTGGAACAAAAGTTACAGGACTGCTTTCCGCGGAATCCTCTCAAACGGAAGACCTCGACTTTTTTATTGATTGCCGCTCAACCGCGTCATAGCTCATTACCATAAAATTGAACTGATTTCAACTCTCTTCACCACTCTCGCCGCTCTCACTGCGCCGCGCCGCCCTTCGCCGCCGGCTCCCATTGAAAATGAATGACTTCCGGCCGCTTTGACGCTCTCGCCGCGTTCAGTGTGAACGCAGGGTTATACAAAATATCCTCATAAACAAAGCTGTCATCAAATCAAGCAGATGAGCACACAGACAATTACATCCTCTGCGCAAGGTGACGTCACAACAAGCCGAAATCTCAGTTTCCCCTCCACACAACAGCACTGAAAACTGCGTTTTGGAAAATCTTTACTTTGGACGGAGTTTTCCAAAAGCTCCGTTTTCAACGACCAAAACTGCATTTGCGTGTGGATGAAAGGCTCCGTTTTTAAAAATACCCGGCTACGTGTGGACATGGCCTACATTTGCATCGAAATATCCTGCGAGCGACAGCAGGAAGAAAGCATGTCATGAGCTACTGTGCAGAGTGCAAGTTAGTCAGCAGCAACTCTGTGTTTGGACCCAACAAGGTGACTGGAATTCGGCTAGCTTTGTTCATTCACATATGGGGAGTACGCCAAAACATTCATGCTTGATGTTGGCAATGAACTTTTTTGACGACTTTTCGGATAAAGACAAGATAATTATAAGACTCAAAGACGAATAAAAGACATGCCTCTGTCGGCAAGAACTGTTCACAATCGTACACATCATGAGACTACAAAGCCATCAGCAAAACCATGCAGCACCAGAAGTTGCATTAATGGTAAGAAGTACTTTATTAATCATTGTGTAGCAACAGCATAACAACGTTATTAAAAAGATTTCAGAGACTTATTGTACTTTAAAAGTGTTGGTCTTACATAAAATACACACATTTACTTGTATTTAATTTTAATCGTGTATGGCTCTCACGGCATTACATTTTAAAATATGTGGCGTTCATGGCTCTCTCACCCAAAAAGGTTCCCGACCCCTGCCCTAGAACATAACCTGCTACCGAGCAGGCTATCTTCAGAGAGTAAGTTGCTATGGTTACATACATACCCAGAAAGTTACCTCCGTTTTTGAAACCAAAAGTTGAGGTCATCCACTAACTTACTCTTAAACTTACCCGGGTATGTCACATGACCTGCTTTCTGGAATACCCCCCCCTGGAATAACCCCCTGGAGCATGAATCAAAGGACCAACTTGTCAACACTCCAGTTGGATGGTGGTGAAGGGGAATCTACCTTGTCACATTTTAGGCTGGTTAACAGGAGTCGGAGGAGCCGCCGGCGGGTCCACTTGCATTTTTTTCTGGTAACCGTGAAAAGAATTTAAAATGCACATTTTTTATTCTACACATACGTGTATTACATCATTTGAATCTGTAAAGGGTCTACTTTTATTGATGAACGCTCCTAATATCCACAAAAAAGCTGTGCTTTTGTAAAATAAAGAAAATAAACAGGGTGTGCTTTCAGCCGTCTCAGGCTCCGCGGAATCTTTTTTTTAACACGTCGTTAAAATGAACTGAAACTCAGAGAATACTGCACACACAGACATGAGAAATATGTCTATAGAAAGCTTAAAGGGTCGACTTTTAAATGATGCAAGTTACATTCTCAACAAACAGTCTCAGTTTATGTAATCCGTGTGAAACCAAGGAGAGGCACAGAATTTCTGTCTCACTTTATTATCCGGGAATTAACTGAGACAGGACACGCCTACACGGAAATCAGTCCGGGTAATCTACAGACGAGGCCACGCCCACACGCTATTCACAGGGAAATCAGTCCGGGTAATCTACAGACGAGGCCACGCCCACACGCTATTCACAGGGAAAACAGTCCGGGTAATCTACAGACGAGGCCACGCCCACACGCTATTCACACGGAAAACAGTCCGGGTAATCTACAGGCGAGGCCACGCCCACACGCTATTCACAGGGAAAACAGTCCGGGTAATCTACAGGCGAGGCCACGCCCACACGCTATTCACAGGGAAAACAGTCCGGGTAATTTACAGGCGAGGCCACGCCCCCCGGACACCGGCTTGAACACACAGAGTTTCCACACAGATTCAGTGAGTTTTCTGCGCGTGTGGAAGATGGCACGCGCTATAGAGCTGAGGAAGACCTTCAGAATGTTCTCGACAGTGGGAGGAGTTTACCTTTTCCTCAGAAGAAGATTACAACTCCGACGACGACCGGGAGCATTTTAAAGAGCGAATAGATCCAGCAGAGGATTTTCAAACAAGCTGTTATGACAATGGGTGAGTTATTTTGTCTTATATAACTCTTATTCTGATCATATAAAGCTAATATTATATTTTCCTCACTTTGGCTAGTTTATGCCAGTTTATGTGAAACTTTGTCTTTCAATGTCACGTACATGGTTTAGGTCAGCATGGTAATCGTGCTAACATGCTGCTTTATGTAGCTTAGCACAAACGGGTTAGTTCAGGTGGCTAAGCTACCTGCCTGATGGAGTTTACAGATGTTTATAAATGTTCCAATGTATTTCGCCTCGTTTTGGATAGCTTTAGATTATGGTTGCTAATATATATTTGTCTCAGTTTTGGTTAGCTTATGACACTGCTATCGGTAATGTTATTTAGCACAAGCATGTTAGCTACAGCCGGCTAAAATAATGCCTTATGCAGCTAAGAGATGTTTATGAATATTATCTGTGGTGTAAATCTTCACAATAGCTTTTGTTTAGCAGATATTTACAATATCTGCTCAGGTGTAAATTTATTAAATGTGTTTTATGCTAAAGTTGGTAAATGTAAATGTTTGAGATGCACTACATGGTCTGTGAGCCATCAACAGGTATTTGTTCAGCCTATTGCCTATCAACAAATTAACACTTTGACACATGTTATCTATGCTGTTTTTCAAACTTTGCAGTTCATTGTTCAGGTCTTTGTCTTCTCTGGTGTGAATTACAGCATTATTCATGATCATTCACGTCTCCTTGCCTTTCTAAACAAAACGTGTCTTAGAAAATGTAAATGAATATATTGTTTTCTGTGAATGAGTGATCAAGATGATTATCACATCATTTTGAAGTAAAAATTCTAGACTAAAAGATCCAGGTAAAAGTCTTGTACACAAATGTTATGGATGTGTTTTGTAAACTTATTTCAGTGATAATTTTCTTTTGTTGTTTTCAATAATCATAAGCATAACTGTTATTTTCTCCAAAATACAAATTTGTACATACATGCTGCTCACATATTACTGTAGCCCAGTTTGTACTGAATACCGTGTAGGTAGCCTTTATACATTTTATATGTTTATAAGTAACTGAAAAAAATACAAATGTCAGAACTTCTTCAGGACCCCTCAGACTTCTAAGGGTTAAATCCAATCAGTTCAAGTTATTTTTCAGTCGCAACTAATTATGTGACGCAAAACATGTGGAGATCTAAGCATTTCACAGCTCAAAATTCACTTTGTAACATGAGATGTTTTAATTTACTTTAAAATGAGAACATAATATAGGTTACATTGTCCTTCAATTAGCATTAGTCATGTAAAATAGAACATGTGATACAGGGCTGAGATCAAAAGACATACACTACAACGGGGTTATTTTTTATCCTTTCTGGTTTACTCAGGATGTGGTTTGTGATCGTATAAATAGATGCAAAAGTCCACAAGAAAGGAGATGTCTGGTGTACAGGACATTAATCATAAAGAAAAAAATAGTCATGATAGTAGTTCAGCACTTATGTGCATGAGTCTAATCAAGCACAATGCAAACAATGTGGAGATTGTGATACAATAATATCAGGATCAATACAACAGGTGAAGTATATTTTCCTGTGAAGCAGATCAGCCAGGACCAAATGATGATTCAAAACCATAAAAAGCAGAAAATAGAGCAAGGATATGCTCTATGTGTAGAAAGACATCCCTAGAAAAGAGGATCAAAACTTAACATGACTTTACCTTGACTGGTGATCATTTCTGCTGCTTTCAGATTGTGTTAGAATTGCAGTGAAAGTGACAAAGTGACCTCTACTGGTGAAGATGGGAACCGCCATGTGTCCCTGCCACATTTGGATAAAAGTATTACATGTCAGTCAAAAAGTTTGCATACCCCTTCTCACTCCATGGACATTCCTGATGTTTATTTATCTTTACTCTGTAAAGAGTAACAATAATCTCCTCTGAACAGTTGATATTGACATGTATCTGCTTCTTCTGCTCTGTAAAGCTTCATAGCAGCTCTAATCAGAAGTGATGTTTGATAATTGGTGATTTCTGAGGCTGGTAACTCTAAATGAACTTCTGCTCTGCAGCAGAGGGAAGTTTTGGTCTTGCTTTCCTGGGAAGGTCAGGGTTACCTGCCAGTTTCATCATGGTTTTGCAAATGAACTTGACAATATTGTTCTTGCATGGACGACTGACCTTCATGCCTTAAAATAACAACTGACTGATAGTATTGTTATTGTCGATAATGCCGTATCTTTTATTTAATAGTTTTGAAATCTCCAGTACTATATATATATATATATATATATATATATATATATATATATATATATATATATATATATATATATATATATATATATATATATATATGTACCAAACTGGACTCCTTTTAATTTAAATTTTAACACATCTCCTGTTACACTGAACTTCCAGTACACATTATTATGCTGATCATTCTCTGCTCTCCGTTATCACCCAGATGAGGATGGGTTCCCTGTTGAGTCTGGTTCCTCTCAAGGTTTCTTCCTATTACCATCTCAGGGAGTTTTTCCTTGCCACCGTCGCCCTCGGCTTGCTCATCAGGGACAATCTTATCATTTTGATTCATACACATTGCATAAAACTTACTTCTTTTTATTGTGTAAAGCTGCTTTGCGACAATGTCAATTGTTAAAAGCGCTTATATAAATGAATATATATCAATTATAAACATATATATATATATGTTTTGTTTCATTAATCGCCCACAGAATTAGATATATACTTTGATGTTAAAATGGAAAACACCCTATCATAAAAAAAGTGACTTTGAAAAATATATATATATTTTTTGTTCAATTCAATAAATGGTGCTGCACATTTTTTTTAAATGGGCGTATGACTGTGCAATTAAATTCCAAGTCACAGGCACATTTAGTGATACATAATTAAGTATATCCAGGCGGATAGTAATTGTAGTCAATCAATATATGTAACGTAACCATGAAAGAACTGTAGCTAACATGACACAAGAAACACTGTCACATGGGCATCCTGGACACTCACTCGACTGATAAGGGCTTTTAGATTAGCAGGGTTCCTGAGATATGTGGCAGGAGATGAGACATCCTCCACACGGCAGTGAGACCCCTAAAGGGTGGCACAACATCCAATGTGGGGTTCAAGATCATAGTGATGGTCACTAGTGGGAAGTTACATAAGAATAACAGCTTGAAACAACACTGATGAAAGATGAGTCACTTTACACACATGGACAAAATTGTTGGTACCCTTTAGTCAATGAAAGAAAAACTCACAATGGTCACAGAAATAACTTTAATCTGACAAAAGTAATAAGTAAAAAAAATATATGAATGTTAACCAATGAAAGTCAGACATTGCTTTTCAACCATGCTTCAACAGAATTATTTAAAAAAATAAACTCATGGAACAGGCCTGGACAAAAATTATGGTACCCCTATAAAATACTGAAAATAATGTGACCAAAGGGACAAGTTAATTCAAGGTGTGTCCACTAATTAGCATCACAGGTGTCTACAATCTTGTAATCAGTCAGTGGGCCTATATATAGGGCTCCAGGTCGTCACTGTGTTGTTTGGTGACATGGTATGTACCACACTCAACATGGACCAGAGGAAGCGAAGGAAAGAGTTGTCTCAGGAGATTCGAAAGAAAATTATAGACAAGCATGTTAAAGGTAAAGGCTATAAGACCATTTCCAAGCAGCTAGATGTTCCTGTGACTACAGTTGCACATATTTTTCAGAAATTTAAGATCCATGGGACTGTAGCCAACCTCCCTGGACGTGGCCGCACGAGGAAAATTCATGACAAATCAAAGAGCCGGATAATTCGATTGGTAACAAAAGAGACCAGAAAGACTTCTAAAGAGATCCAAGGTGAACTTCATGCTCAAGGAACATCAGTGTCGGATCGCACCATGTGGACTACATGGGAGACGACCAAGGAGGACACCATTCTTGAAAACAAATCATAAAAAAGCCAGACTGGAATATGCCAAACTACATGTTGACAAGCCACAAAGCTTCTGGGAGAATGTCCTATGGACAGATGAGACAAAAATTCAGCACATCAGCTCTATGTTCACAGACGGAAAAATGAAGCATATGAAGAAATGAACACTGTCCCTACTGTGAAACATGGAGGAGGCTCTGTTATGTCAGTGTCAGAAAGCTGGGTCTCAGTCGCAGGTCATGGGTCTTGCAACAGGACAATGACCCAAAACACACAGCTAAAAACACCCAAGAATGGCTAAGAGGAAAACATTGGACTATTCTAAAGTGGCCTTCTATGAGCCCTGACCTCAATCCTATTGAGCATCTTTGGAAGGAGCTGAAACATGCTGTCTGGAAAAGGCACCCTTCAAACCGGAAACAACTGGAGCAGCTTGCTCATGAGGAGTGGGCCAAAATCCCTGCAGAGAGGTGCAGAAGTCTCACTGACAGTTACAGGAATCGTTTGATTGCAATGATTGCCTCAAAAGGTTGTGCAACAAACTATTAAGTTAGGGGTACCATCATGTTTGTCCAGGCCTGTTCCATGAGTTCATTTTTAAAATAATTCTGTTGAAGCATGGTTGAAAAGCAATGTCTGACTTTCATTGGTTAACATTCATAGAATTCTTATTTATTATTACTTTTGTCAGATTAAAGTTATTTATGTGACCATTGTGAGTTTTTCTTTTATTGACCGAAGGGTACCAACAATTTTGTCCACGTGTGTATCTTTGTGTAAATCACTCAATGCAGAAAATGGTTTAAACCATGGTATTTTGCGTAGAGCTCAAAGGAGTGCAGAGAAAGGAGTGCATTACATTCTAGAGATTATGGTCAGAAAAATATACAAAGGTCACCCAGAGTGAGCTGGCATGGGGCTGCTAAAAACTCGCAAGTTTTGAGATTTATATTAGATATTAGGATTTAAAGTTTGTATTTAACGCTGGTCGATATTACTGCAGTGAAATCATGGTGAAGCTCAGTGTGAGAATAAATACATAGCAGTGTTCATCAGAATTAAACCCAATCTGGTCAGCATTGTGTTTAAACATATAATAAAAGCACCAAATAACCTCAATGCTAAACTATTATATATCTTGCACATGCTTTTATCATATATATTGTGTATGTTTTATTGATTTATTCACCCATTTTTTAACCAACACAGGGCCATTAGCAGTTGTTATTTCTGAGAGTGGTGAGACAAACCAGTGATCAGACTGTATTTCTCTGCAGATATTCCAGGGAACTCAGCAGGAGGTGTTTATTCCGTTAGTCCACAACCATTCATCCCATTCCTATACTTCATGTCCTTTTATTTCTTTTGGATTGTTGCATTTAAGTATATTACAATAGAACAAAACTTAATCACTATAACTTTGATTATTAATGTTATTATCACAGTAAGAATTTGTTGCTGAATCTATTAAACTTGAGTCTGATTACACCTTATAGCTTTCATATATACAGTATATTTTTTCCAGTAAAGTCAGTTACCAAAAAAAACCCCAATACTTTTGTATTTTTACAATTTCTACAATAATTCCATGTACTTTCAGGAAGTGTGGCTTGAAATTTAGGGTGTTTTCACACTTGGTCCCTTTTAGCTTTCACAAAGAACTCAACAGGATCACTCAGCATTTTCTCCACGTATGTGAACACTCCGAATAAACTCTACTCCAGTCACAGCGCCTCCAGCTCCCCACGTCATACCCACCGTTTAACACATTTTAGTAGTAATTTGTAATTAGAATAGTAATAAGTAATTACACATACTTTTCGGAACTTTATTTATTTTTATCTTAATACTTTTTTAAAAACACATTTATATTTTTAGATCTGCACAAATAATAATAATGATGAGGATGATGATGATGGTGATTACAGTAACCATAAGTGAAACACAAGGGGGCAGTCAAAGCTTAAAATTCTCCATGTCAAAATCTGCTGCGCAGTGAATACCAACATTGTAAAATGTAAAACAGTACTCAGTCACATTGTCAATGTTCACATCAGTGATCACCTATTCTAGTCGTAGTTTGAATCCTTTTGAAAGTTTTGAAAGTTCATTCTATTTCACGTTCATTTTTTTTTGTCAGTCATGATGGTGTGTTTTGGGCTCCTCAGTCTCCTGCTGTGTGTAAGCAGACACACGGCCAACACTGGGAAGTAAACAACAGCCTTAATTTAATTTGTGGTTACTGAAGATGTTTTAATGTAAATATATATATATAATATAATTAGCATTATCTGCATTCTCCTTAGATTTAGGTAGTTATAATGATACTATAAACAGATATGAATTCTTTAAAATTGTATATTATTATGCAAAATGGAAAAGGAATTTCATAAAACGTTCACCTCAGTTTGTTCTTCATGAAGGTGTCTGGCGGTTGAGACACATGAAGCTGTGGGTGAAACTTTTTTTGTGAACAGCAAGAATTAAACAAATCCCCCAAAACCTTCAGTCAAAAACAAGTCAAACTATAAAACCAGAATATTGACAATAACAAAAATAGAGAACAGAGACTCGTATTTTAAACCAAATTAACACACATCATACAGTAGGTCTCCTTGTAAAATCAAATCAAGGTAAGGCAAGGCAAGTTTATTTGTATAGCACATTTCATACACAGTGGTAATTCAATGTGCTTTACATAAAAGAAAAGAAAATAATGATAAAATGAAACGGAAAATAATAGCAATAAAACAAACAAAAAAAAGATTTATAATAAAAAATAAAAATGTAAAATTTGATTTTAAGATACTTTTAAAACATTAAAATTTGATTTAAAATCAAAATAAAACAGTTAAAAATATTAAATAAATATAAAATAATGCAGACAGTTCGGACGTGACACAGTGCTCATTCAATATACGCACAGCTGGTTCCAACTGCGGGCAGCATAATAGCTAAAAGCGACTCCCCTTGTTTTGTGTGAACCCTTGGTATTTCTAACTGGCTCGATCCTAATGATCTGAGTGTCTGTTAGGTTTATATTCAGTGAGCAGATCTGCAATGTATTTAGGTCCTATAGGCCAGTGAGTGATTTATAAACAAGTAAAAGTACTTTAAAATCTATCCTGAATGTTACAGGAAGCCAGTGTAAGGACCTGAGGACGGGTGTGATGTGCTCAGATTTTCTGGTTCTAGTCAGAATTCTGGCAGCAGCGTTCTGGATGAGCTGCAGCTGTCTAGTGGTCTTCTTGGGAAGGCCGGTGAGGAGACCGTTACAATAATCCACTGCTAGTGATAAAGACATGGACAAGTTTCTCCAAGTCGTGATTGGAGACAAAACGTCTCATTCTTGCAATGTTTGAGATGATGGTATGCTTATTTAGTTACTGTTTTGACTACTGAAACTAAGGTCTCTCTCCAGAATCACCCCAAGATTCTTAACTTGATTTTTAGTTGTTTGACCCCTAGAGTGAAGGTCTGCATTCACCTTCAGAGCTTAATCTTTGTTTCCAAATGCAATGACTTCAGTTTTCTCCGTGATTAATTGAAGAAAAATTTGGCACATCCAACTGTTAATTTCATCATTGGCAGAGGGAGTCTATGGGGCTATAATCATTTGGAGATAAGGCTAGGTAACGCTGGGTCTCATCAGATTCAAGATTTAAAGAACTTTATTAATCCCCAAGGGGAAATTGCTTATTCCCGGTTACAGTTGCTCACACTTGCTATCAAGTAAAGTAAAGTAAAAAAAGTAAAAAAAAGCATAGCTGTGCTAGGCAATTTGGTTCTTTCTCAGTATCTGACTTAGTGGGAGCATATAAAGGCTAAACAGGAGCGGTGCAAGAATTGAGCCTTGTGGAACTGCATGTCATGGATGTCCACTGTCAAATGCAGCGCTAAGATCTAGCAGTACCAACACTGATATTTTGCCAGAATCAGAATTTAAACGAATATCATCAAATCAAATAAACATTTATTTCTATAGCACTTTACAGCAACCTAAGTTGTACCAAAGTGCTTTACAGTTCTAAAAATGCCAATAAAGTGGCATTAAAAATGGAAATAAAAATACAAACAGGATAAAAAATATAATTATAAATAAATAAATTAAAAATTAAATCAGTCATGAAAATTATTATAATAATAAATAAAATAACTAATAATAATAAATAAATAAGATAAAATTATAAAAAGATTACATAAAATTATAACATATTAAAGGCTATTCTAAACAAGTGAGTCTTCAGTTTTGCCGTAAACAGAGGGATCTCCGTAATCCGTAAAAAGTCAGATGGAATGGTGTTCCAGAATTTAGGACCAGCCTCTGCAAAGGAGCGATCACCCCATTGTTCGTACCTTGACCGAGGGACCACTAACAGGTTTTAGTTAGCAGAATGGAAAAAGCCTTCCCTGACAACACAGTCAATGTGTGTCTGACAGTTTAAACAGCTCTCTAAAGTTACATCCAAATTTTTGACTGCTTGGCTAAAACAAGGAACCGGAGAATCAAAACCAGCAGTGATAAAATTAGAAGGATTGGAGGCACCAAACATAATACAGTATATTCTATTTTACTCTCATTCACACAGAGACGGTTTTGTGACAGCCAAAGTTTGATGTCATGCAGACAACTGTGGATCGATTTAAGTGCATCAGATGAATTTGGCACAACTGGCAGATAGAATTGTAAATCATCTGCAAACAGATGAAAAGAAACATTGTGCTTTAAAATAATCGACCCTAATGGCAGCATATACAAGGAAAATAAAACAGGGCCCAAAATGGAACCCTGTGGAACACCAGAGGTCAAAGGGGCCGAGGAGGAAGAGAGATCACCAATCATGACAGAGAAAGTCCTATTTGTTAAATATGACCTAAACCATTGTAGTACGCGACATTGAAGGCCAACTTCTTGTGACGGACGTGTCAGGAGAATCGAGTGGTCAGCAGTATCAAAAGCAGTATCAAAAGTGAGTTCCAACATCATGAGCAGCACAGGTTTTGTGGAGTCAAGGGATAGGAGGATATCATTTTGTACCGTCAAGAGAGCAGATTCAGTGCTGTGGCGTGTTCTAAAGACAGATTGAAATTTCTCTATAATATGTTTTTTTTTTCTAGAAAAGACTGTAACTGGATAGAGATGACTTTTTCTAAAGCCTTAGATAAAAAGGATAGATGAGATACTGGTCTAAAATTAGGCAATACTGCAGGATCAAGATTGGATTTCTTGAGAAGGGGCCTGACCACAGCGTGCTTGAAGACATCTGGGACAAACCCTGAACTAAGGCAACTGTTAATAAAAGAAAGGAGACATGGACCCACTGTGTTAAAAACCTGCTTTAACATCCTAGATGGAATAATGTCCAGGGGACTATTAGTTGGGGATAACCGCTGGACCACTTTAGTTAGCAAAGATAGGGACACTGGCATAAACCTGTTAAACACAGATGAGGGTGTAGAAGAAGAAGAAGAACATACATCAAGACCAACAGAAGTAGTGTTAATATTCTGCCTAACAGAGACTTATCTTATCAACAAAACGATTAAGAAATTCATCACAAAATGACCTTGATACATGTTTCGGAACATTGCACAATAGATTTGTAACTGACTGAATTGTACTGAATAACACCCTAGGACGATTGCAGCTGGTGGAAATTACATTTGACAAGAACACATGAGACAGAGCTGAGATCATAGCTAAAGGAAGAGACATAAAGTACACCACAAGGGGTTATTTTTCTCCTTTCTGGTTTACTCAGGATGTGGTTTCCATCCAAATGGGATGGAGACAACGCACAACCAATAACCAATAATGTACAGAAAGCAATGACATTACAAGACAAATGTACTAATTATGTAGAATAAAAACCAAGTAGGATGTTGTCTACCACTGATAATCATCAACAAGGAAGTGTAATCAACCAACAAACTCACAATCAAACATCAATCCAGCAGTGCATATGAAGATAAACCGCATTACGCAGTTAACTGTATCTGTTTCTCAGTGATCACCTGTTCTAGTTGGGCCCATGGTTTAGTTAACTACACACACACACACACACACACACACACAGAGAACACACCCACAAACCACACACACACACACACACTTACATTACTTCCTGAGCTACATCATACAGCTACACACACTTCTCAGATTAAACACTGCAGTTCAGAGCGTCATTGCATTAATATGATATAAAGTTCGTTTTGTTTCTTTAAAACCGTTTAAACAGTCAAGATGAAGTACTTTGGGATCGTGTGTGTCCTCGTATGTTGTGTGAGTGGAAATACAGCCTACAGTCGTGAGTAAAAAAAAATCTATCTACATAATTAAAAACAGATTTTTCCATTTATTAATTGATTGATTTATTGAGGTTGTTTTATCTGCTCAGTTGCAATAGTGCAACAGAAAATAACTTTTCAAAAGCTTTCCATGAGCTCATTCTTTACCACTCAGTTTCTTTATAAATGTCGGGTATTTGACATGGACGCACTTGCAAGTGAAATTTCTACTGCAATAGGAAGAAACAAGAAAAGATTCCAGGAACAATCAGTAAAAAGCCACTAAAAGCTGGCGGAAGGTCAGTTGATTTACACACAGTATATCCCAGGAAAACAAAAGAATCACATCAATAAGCAGAATAGCAAAAATCAAACTCAAAGGCTTAAATGAATTCGAAATTTGAAACAGATTAGGGAATCTCATCAAATTAATTTATGATGCAGAATGAAAAAAAATTATTTTCAGTATAACACATGAGCTCTTGAGCTGAGACCACAGCTAAAGACTGAAAGAAAAAAGAAACAGGGATTTTCTGCCTCTCCGTCCACGCTTACACAGGATGTGGTTTGTGATGACAAAAGTACGGACGCATAAATAGGGAAGAAACACCACATTGATCGCCAGGATTTAAAACCTAGCCATGGTGGCAGTGCAGCAGTTATAAATCTGGGCCTGTGTGTGTCGTAACAGTGGAGGTTCAGGGGAAGATTTAGGATCCATGATGTGCATGAGGTGTCATAAAGAAGAATGCAAACACTGGAGATAAAATCAGTCCAGGCCAAAGCATAATACAAAACACTAAACCAGGCAACACAGGAGAGACAGACAGACCAAGACAACACTAGTAGTATTTAATACAAGATCATGTTTCTGTTTAACATTCAGTTAAATATTCCAGTGCTGTTATACTCTATATCATCACTCATGGAAGGCCTCTTGTACAATCCGATTACTCGGGCAGAACAAACTGTTGTATAGGTGTACTGGATATAATAGTATTTTATATTTCTACTATTATAAATCTATAAACACTTTAAAAAAAACATTTTTTTTTACATTTTTTATCATTTTACTTAAGAAAGAAAATTCTGGAAGTTTGTATGAAACGTGAGAGTGTGTGAATCAGAATGATCAGATGGTACCTGATGAACGAGCCGAGGGCGACGGTGCTGAGGGAAAAACTCCCTGAGATGGTAACAGGAAGAAACCTTGAGAGGAACCAGACTCACCAGGGAACCCATCCTCATCTGGGTGATAACGGAGAGCAGGGATTGATCTGCACTCATACTGTGTGTTAGGAGGCTGCAAGTTCAGTAGAACAGGAGACGTGTTTAAGTTCATATGGAGTCCAGTTGGTTATAGGAGGCTCAGGTAGACAGTAGGAAACTCCAGTCAGTTGACTATAACAGCTGTCTTCATCAGCTGAGGACAGGAGCGTCTTCATGGTAAAGTGGAACCGTCCCCATCACCACGCGCATCCCAGACAGACCACACGGGGCTTCGTGTGACGAGATCTCCAACCAGAAGCAGGACACCAGGACGAGTCAGACAGGTCCAGAGGGCAGAGGGGGTCTGGATCACTTTCAGCTCAGGAGAGACATGTGCAGTGAGAGAGAGAGAGAGAGAGAGAGAGACAGAGACAGAGACAGATAACAGCTAGATCAATCAGTAATCAGACTGTATTTCTCTGCAGGTGTTCAGCAAACCACAATAGAAGGTAATTGATGTCAGACTCCACATCCATGACTTCTGATCTCATACACAAACATTTTGCTACACGTATGTTATTCAGTGGAAAATAAACAGTGAATACAGTAAATACATTGAGATTCCTGTTCAGAATGACGGACTTGATCATGTGCAGATCAATGTTCTTTTTAAATTGGACCTACTGTACATATTCTTAAAATGTAATTACAACACTTCTAGTATCTGTACATGTAAAAAACAAAACAAACAAACAAACAAAACACAAAAAAGTGTCTAACTTATTATTACCTCTACATCCAGGGAGCACAGACGACACAGAGGAAGGATCAACTTCGGGTAATGAATTAAAACATTATCTTTCTGTATAGAATTTTATCTGCGGGTTAAATCTATATTTGCAAAGTTCTCAGAAAACATTATCATTAACACGCAAACTGTATACACTTGACTCCATATATTAAACAGATACAGATATATGGACCACAATAGCCGCGGTGGACAACGGTCTACTTGGAAAAGGTTTGAAATTCATTTCATGTTTAACAATTCCTTTTAAAGAAGGTGTAAATAATACTACATAAGTAATAAACACTGTGTGTGTTGCAGTCCAGGTGTTAAACTCCACATATCAGTTCATGTGTCCACTTTGTACATTTAGAATTTCACTGGCACAAACAGATTAAAGACATCCATAATAATGTTGTGCTTTGTAAGGTAACATGTCTGGAAGGAGTCTCCAGTGTCAACAATCTTTGTAACAGGCAGATGTAAAGCTGTAGTTTAAGTTTTCTAACATCTTCAGGGCAGAGAAGCTTCTACTGTGCACTTTGTTTTTTCTGTTTTCTAGTGCAAGTGATAGCAGGAACTCAATATCAACCTTACATTCAGGAATATGCAAAGCATGAGAGAGAGCTTCAATCGCAAAAAACAGACAAAGTCAAAAAGTGAGGAAAAAGATTCTTAAAATAAAAGAAAAAAAAAGTTTAAGGTCAAGCATGCAGCAAGCAGATTTCCAGAGACCAAAAATGGGAACTACAATTGGAAATCAAAACAAGATCAAGAACCAAGCAAGAGAGAACACATAATCAGAAAACTTGCACTAAACTCACACTGAACACGTAATAGTCCAGTTCACAGATGTGATCAACTCCAGATGTATGTTAGTAAAATGACTTTAAAAGTGGAAGTGAGGATGTGTGCATGGCCAGCTCCAGAATTGAAACTAATAAATGGTATTCATCATCATTGCTAAACAGATTATCAGGTTGGACAGTGTTGGCTCAGAGTGTTAAGGCACCGAGTCACTGAACTGGAGGTTGATGGTTTAATCTCCACCTTTACCAGGTTACCATTATTGGACCCTTTTGTATTGTTGGACCCAATTGCTCTCAACTATATCTGATCCAGGGGGCGCTGTATCATACCTGACCCTGCACTCTGGCCCCAGTTGCACTGAGATATGTGAAGGAAAAATTTCACTCTGCAGTAAAGTATAACTTAAGAAAGATTTTATTGCTTGTAATGTGCTGTTAGATGAAAATAATAACTACAGTAAAGTAAATGTTAAGATAAATATAATTAAAATTGTAATGAATAAGGAGGCTAGTGTGTGTGTGTGTGTGTGTGTGTGTGGTTAGATGCCACCTCAGGGTTTGTCTGCTCTGTCATGTTCTCCCAGAGCTTGGTGGGTTTCCCCCATGTACTCCGGTTTCCTCACACAGATTAGGTTAATTGGCATTCCCAAATTGCCTGGAGTGTGTGAATGAGCATGTGTGTATGTGTGTGTGTACTGTCTCATGCAAATGTTTAGGCACCCCTTGATAAATACTGTAACAGATTTTGATGATTTTATTAATTGAAAAGATGTAAACGCAGTCTCTCTTGGAAATGCAAAACATTGATGCATAATTACTTTTTATGTCATAAATTGAACAAAGATAAAAAAAACTAAAAACATTATTGTGGCACAGTGCAAAAGTTTGGGCACCCTACATAATCAGTACTCAGTAACGCCTCCTCTGGCAGATATCACAGCTTGTAAACGCTTTTTATAGCCACTAAAAGTCTTTCAGTTCTTGTACTTGGGACTTTCTCCCATTCTTCCTTGTAAAAGGCTTGTAGTTCTAGTTCTAGTAATATTCTTTGGTCGTTTTGCATGCACAGCTCTTTAAGATCTGCACACAGATGTTCAATGATGTTTAAATCAGGGGACTGTGATGGCTGTTCCAAACCCTTCAGCTTGCGTCTCTTGAGGTTTTCCATAGTGGATTTCGAGGTGTGTTTAGGATCATTGTCCTGTTGTAGAAGCCGTCCTCTTTCCAGCTTCAGCCTTTTTACAGATGGTGTGATGTTTGCTTCCAGAATTTGCTGGTATTTAGTGGAATCCATTCTTCCCTCCACCCGTGCAATGTTTCCTGTGCCATTGGCTGCAACACAACCCCAAAGCATGATAGATCCACCCCCATGCTTAATAGTTGGCAAGATGTTCTCCTCATGAAATGCTGCTTCTTTTTTCTCCAAACATGCCTTTGCTGATTGTGGCCAAAGAATTCTATTTTAACTTCATCAATCCACAGCACTTGTTTCCAAAACACATCAGGCTTCTGTAGATGTTCTGTTACATACTTCTAACGTTGGATTTTATGATGGAGACCAGGTGAGGTTTTCTTCTGCTGACTCTCCATGAAGGTATTGAGTCTGCTGAATCTTCCTGCAGGTTTTTTGCAGTCAGAGGTGGGTTTTGATTTGTCTTTCTGACCAGCATACGAGCAGTTCTCTCCCAGTTTTCTCTTGACCTCCACAGTCTCTTAATTACATTACTTGGAGGACATTAAATACTCACTGTGGAAACTGCAAGCGAACAACGCAATGTAGCTTCTCCTGCATTGTGGGCTTCAATAACTTTCATTTTCACAGTCTTACTCAGCTGTTTAGAGGAACCCATGGTTGTTGAGTGTCTGCAAGTGTGTGCACAACGTTTGAAAAATCAGAGTATTTGTATAGGTTTGAAATTGGCATTTACTAATGACAGCTGTTGCCAGGCATCAGATCTAACGAGCTGATTAAGGTCTGAAACCTTGTAAAAAGAATCTGAGACTCTGGAACTCTTAGAGTGCCCAAACTTTTGCACAGTGCCATAATAATGTTTTTATTTTTTATTTTTGTTCAATTTATTGCATAAGAAGTAACTACGCATCAATGTTTGCTGAAAATATTGTGCATTTTTTTTCCATTTCCAAGAGAGACTGTGTTAACATCGTTTTAGTTAAAAAAATTTCCAAAATCTGTTATTTATCAAGGGGTGCCCAGACTTCTGCATAACATTTTGTGTGTGTGCCCTGCAATGGATTGGCACCCTGTCCAGGGTGTAACCTGCCTCGTGCCCTTAGTCTCCTGGAATAAGCTCCGCCCCCAGGATCCCTGTACACAGGATAATGCTGTATAGACGATCAGTGAGTGAATAAGGATGTAGGATCTTAAGGTCCAGAATTGAGAGGCTTGATTTTTTTTTTTTTTTATTTAATTTGTATTCATGTGTCATTTAACTAAACAAAGAAACAGAATTATAGGATTACAGAATCACTGTTTCTGAGTGATGAGATAACTCTGTAATCAGACTGTATTTCTCTGCAGATAATAAGACAATCCCAAAAGAAGATTTTTACTGCCTGGCTCCACATCCATGACTCCAGATCACACACTAACACACAACATTCATTTGGGTCTAATTTCTAGATTTTCTTTTGTTTGCTTTTGACAGTAAAAATGCCTATTTTTGTGACAGAATGTTACTTAAAACACTCTAACTCTAATCATGGATATAGTTATAACATGAAACATTTATTACTGGACCTGTTAACCTGCCGTTTGGACGATCTGCGCTGTGTTGCACTGTTTTTCCCTTTATATATTTAAGTATTTTCTTTTAATTGAAGTCAATAACATCAGGTCTTTCACCAGACTTTTTCTCATACTGTGTGATTATTTAACTTTGTTTTCATGTAAATTAATGCAAGGTGTGATGTAAAGTAATGTGTTCTGACTGTGGTTTTATTTACATTAATGTTGAATTAATTTTATCTCACTTACATCTACTGTATATGTGTTTAAAGGAGGAATAAATATTATTTTAAGAACTCTCAGTTTGATGTAAACGTACTGTACACAGACAGCACGTGTGACATAAGAATACTTTATTGCTTCATGTGTGAAGTTGAATATGATGAGCTTTCTACAGAAAACACTACTTCAGGTTCTGTAATGACAACCACATCAGCATTTCCTCTTCGTATAATCAGTTTTCAAATAAAAGCCAGACTGATAATCTCATGATAGATTCACGCGCACACACACACACACTTCACTTAAAGACTTCATTGATTATTGCAGGGATTGTTGATCCTCTACACCAAACACTTTACCACCTATTAAAACATGGACAGTCTCATTTCTCATCATACTCCTCCTTGTCTCCCACATAAACTTTGCCAGCTCAAATCATAAGCCACAGTCCTGAGAAGCCAAACACCAAGACTGTACTTACTGTACACAAGGAGATTCACTCCACTAAAAACAGCTTTTTCTGTAGCTAAAACATTTTTGTTATACTAATATAGAATTTTCTGGAGTGAGGACTTTACTCAAACCACTTGAAATCAGTATACACTCTCTCTAATGAGTAATGTAGGTAATAATATAGGGAAAAAAAAACAAAAAACAGAAATTCAGCAGTAGCCAGTCTGTTCTAATACTATGAAAAATAACGCTCCATTGTCCAGGGCTTTGGGTCTTTTATATGACTTATATAACTAATTCTTCCACCTGAAAACTGGATCCTGCCATTAAAATCCAATTATAATTAGATATAGATGTGCTCGCCTGTCCAAAATTCTCGAAAAAAAATCTTTGGTCATCTGACTCCAGCCCACGTCGCAGACCTCTGACCTCTGCATGTGCCATATCTTGCTCTTGCAGGATGAAGAGCCTGTGAAATGCTCCAAACCTACATAAATAAATAAATAAAAAAACCTCCCCAACAGTGTTTGACTGACAATACTGGATAAGAGCATTTGCCTCTGACCGTCACCTCAACCACCTCCTTCTTCATCTTTTGCTATAACACGCACTCCCCCAACCATAAGCCTGCATGTTCTGTTCATCTGCACCTCTCAAAACCTCAAAAAGGCACCAAACTGAGAGAGAGAGAGACCCCTTGCTGGAGTGGAGTTTTGGGGCAGAATAAAAAGGAATTAAGAGGAGGAGTGGAGAATCTGACTAGTTAGGCCTAATCGCCTAACCGCCGCCCGGCCTACAATGATCCGGCGCTGCCTCATCAGCCAGGTCCACCGAGAGGATCTAGGACTGCTTCCACCACCCGGTTGCGTCGCCAGACTTCCACCACCGCTCAACCCCGAGAACGAGCTATGGCCGTCTCCGAGGTCCAGCATCGAGAACAGGCCACTGCTGCATCCATCGCCTGGCTTGAGGAAAATCCAGTACTGCATCAACCAACCGGCTTGGAGGACAACCCAGCGCTGCATCTGCTGCTCGATATGCAAGAGCAATCCAGTGCTGCCTCCACCGCCCAGCCTACACCAGCGATCCAGTGCTGCCTCAGCCGCTCGGTTGGCGTAAAGAGTCCAGCGGCTTCAGCGGCAACTCGGACTCGCCCACCCTCCCCCCCTGCTCGGGGAGCCAGATTGTTGGTGTCATAAGCTGGGTGAAGGGACCATGGACAATTAAGATGGACCTCCGATAGCGCTCTCTTATGGGGATGCGGGGGTTACTGTAAGGGACCATACCTAGAGGGCACTGTGTGCATGTTTTTCTGTTTGTGTAGTTTTGTGACTTAGTTTCCCAGAAGGCACCTCGGTCATGTGATGACAGAGCTCACCTGAACCGAGGTAGCTCATTAGGACTGTTATAAATAGCTGGTTGTTCTGGGAAACTGGGTCGAGCATTAAAGATGTCAAATGGGCATTTCTTTGTTTGGTTTTGCTTGATTTGGTTTTGTTTTAGTTTTGTTTTGTTTTATGAAGGCTCTAAGAGGTTATGTGATCAGTGTTGTAAGTGTATATGTTAGTTTGTCCTTTGTGAGGTGTCAGTCTTGTTAAGTGTGCCACTAGCTTTCCCCTGTGTTTAGGTTCTCTCCTCTTGTCTCTAGGGTCTCTCCCCTGTGTTTAGGTTCTCTCCAAGTGGCTTGGGGTTTTCCGACTCTCTAGTGTCTGCCCTGCCCTTAGGATATGCAAGCTCTAAACCTGTGTATGCCCTACAAGTGTATGTTTTGCTCATAGGAGCGTGGGTGTGGGGTTCGCTCAGAGGAGCACCAAGTGTTTGGCTTAGAAAATTCTGTATGTTATGCTTAGAAGAGCCTGTTTGTCTGTAATGTGTAAAGAGCCTGTGTTTTAAGTTTTGGCGTATGGTTTGTTTTGTATTGAATTAAAAGACTTTTTATGTTTGAAACAACCTCTCTGCGTCTGTGCCCTCTTGTGCCCACGGCAGTCAACTACAGCCTGAACTAACAGTGTTACACCTAAGTTCGTGACAGTAATAAGTCTGAGACATACAGCGGGGAAAATAAATATTTAACACATCATCTAAGGTAAGGGGATTTCTAAGTGGGCTACTGACACAAAATTTCCACCAAATGTAGCAATCAAGCCAAATATTGAATTCATACAAAGAAATCAGAACGTTTAAGTATACAAGATGAGTCATAATAAATAAAGTAAAATGACACAGGGAATAAGTATTGAACACACTTTATTTAATACTTTGTAGAAAAGCCTTTGCTGGTGATTTCAGCTTCAAGACGCCTCTTGTATGGAGATACTAGTCGTTTGCATTGCTCAGGAGTGATTCTGACCCATTCTTCCACACAAAAGATCTTTAAATCTTGAAGGTTCCTTGGGCCTCTTTTATGAACTTTGATCTTCAGTTCTCTCCATAGATTTTCTATGGGATTTAGGTCAGGTGATTGACTGGGCCATTCAAGCAACATGATTTTCTTTCTTTGAAACCACTTCATTGTTTCTTTGGCCTTGTGTTTGGGATCATTGTCTTGCTGAAATGTCCACCCTCATTCCATTTTCAGCTTTCTGGTAGATGCAGCAGATTTTTATCCAGAATGTCCCAGTACATTTCTCCATTCATCCTGCCTTCAATAATATGAAGCCTGCCAGTACCCCTTGCTGAAAAGCAGCCCCAAACCATGAACCTCTCCCAAACTTAACTGTTGGTATGGTGTTCTTGGGGTGGTGAGCAGTGCCATTTCTTCTTCAAACATGGTGTATAGAATGAGGCCAAAAAGTTAAATTTTGCTTTCATCTGACCATACTATAGTCTCCCAATAATCCACAGGCTTCTCCAAATGCTGTTTTGCAAACTTTAACCGTGCCTCAACATGCTTTTTGTTCTGCAATGGAGTCTTGCATGGTGAGTGTGCATGGATGCCATGACGGTTCAGTGCATTGCTTATAGTTTTCTTTGAAACAACAGTACCTGCTGATGCAAGGTCTTCCTGAAGTTCTACCCGAGTCCTTCTTAGCTCTTGGAGAACTCTCCTGATTATTCTTTGGAAATGTGCCTATAACCATTACCATCAGAATGCTTTTCAATGATAAGATTACGCAGGTCTTGGGAGAGTGCTTTGCTTTTACCCATCATGAAGTCTTTCCTGTGCTCCTTCTGGGTAATGAAAAGTCTTTTATAGGCCATCAATTAAGACTAAAGCAGCTGATATCAATTAGTACTGATAGGGGGCAGGGTTTCTCTCTGAATACCAACTGATTTCAGATGATCTCCTGGCTTTCTATGCCCTTTTGCACCTTGTTATCTTCATGTGTTCAATACTTATTCCATGTGTCATTTGACTTTATTTATTATGACGTTCTGATTTCTTTGTATTAATTCAATATTTGGCTTGATTGCTACATTTGGTGGAAATTTTGTGTCAATAGCCCACTTAGAAATCCCCTTACTGATAAAAATGCTGATGTGTCAAATACTTATTTTCCCTGCAGTATTTGGCCGTTACCGTATACCAATCATCAACTCCCATCCCATGCAAAGTGTTTCTTCTTGGTTATGGTCTGAGAGGGGTCATTACATTTGAAACAAAGAGAATTGAAAGGGTGGGCTATAAAAGGTTTTGTTTGTATATATCGCTGTTTCAATAATATCTTTATGTTTCATACATTAGAGGACCAGAAAAAACAAAGAACCAGTCTCAGAAAAAAAATCTGCCTATCTATCTACTTGTCTGTCTTTCTGTTCTGCCAGATTTTGTCACAGCATCACACAAAAAAGGGCTGGACAGAATTTAATGAAATTTTGCCAGTCTTTCAGGATTTGTCCAAAGTTGCCATAAATAGAATCATGATGTATCTGATTATAAACAGCATATTTAGACTGCGCATACGCCAAACTGTGACAGTGTTTTAAATTGTCTGCTGGACAGAATTAATGAAACTGTGGCATTAATCCATATTTTTACCGCTGAAATAACAGCACTGAAGTGGTATAAAGAAGTGTATTTGTCTGACCACCAAAGAAGTACAACTTAGTGTAAACAAGGCGTCAGATACTCAACCTTCCAGAATGTGATTTCGGACTATTAATAAGTGAGACAGAGAGTTCTGCTGTACAGAGAGACACACAGACATGGACGTGGACTTCAACCTCAAATAATAATAATATCACTAAGTACATTAAAGAGCAACAGAATATTTTTAGCTTTTTACTATTTCTACAAACTCTTTTCCTGCCAATGACATGTTCAGTACTAACACAAGTACAGTATATACTGTATGTCATCCACTACCAAGAAGAAGTTCCTTTAACGGAAAGCCACCTCTAAGAACATTGTGAGGGCTTACACAATCACATCACTTCCTGATCCTTACACACTTCCTATAAAACACATTACAATACAGAGTGTCACATATAATATACACGTTGCTGTTAATTATTAACATTTTCGTTTGGTCAGGATGAAGCATTTTGGATTCATCTGTCTCCTGCTGTGTGTAAGTGAACACACAACCCGTGGTGGTGAGTAAAGAGCAGCGTTATGTCAGTATATTAATGCTGGATGTGGATTTTAATATAAATAATGCATGGACAAAAAAATCTACATATTTATAATGGAATGTGATTAAAAAAGTTTATTTATTTATTGACTCGATTGCCTGTATATTTGTTTACTTGTTTATTTCAAAAACTGTGTTTTTCTTCTTCTCAGTTGTAGTGATAAAATACAAATTTAATTGATATAAATAATAAGTAATATAATTTTTTTTCTGTCATCTTCAAGTTCATGTCATCTTAAAGTCCCAGGCTCCATTAGAAAAAAATATAGTCAAAAGCTGTCAGAACCTCACATCATTAACATACACAATATCGTAAAAAAACAACAGAATAACAAAAACCAGAGGGATGAGCCAGATCAAAACCCAGAATGATGGCAAACCCACAACTGAGTGTGTACTTCCACAGTGTATGTTTATTGGTGGTGTCTGTTTATTAGTTGAACCTGTTTCAGATTCAGTGTGGTGGTGTACAGAGGCTGAATTATTTGTTCCAAAGTTAATTGAGCCGAGTCCACAGACCTGGGCTGGTGCACAGGGAAAGCTAGAGCAGATGTCTTATGTCTTCCACAAGTGTATATGAGTTTTGTGTGTGTATATGTATATGTGTATATATATATATATATATACATTTTATTTTAGTCAGGGAAAAAGAGGAAATGAGCAGAGGAACAGAAAGGTCAATTACAACACCTACCCACATGGACCATTTCTCATTCTGCTTCCCACATCGGACTTCTGTGATAGGGACATCTTGGATGTTCTCATGAACACATACAACCAAATATAGTCCCGACTGACTTAGAATTAGAGGCAGAGCCATGGGGCAAGCCAAAGAAACCATAATACCCATAGCTAGAAGAGCACTCTCCCAAAGGGCAGAAGTTCCCAACCCTAGACCTGAAGGACCCCATGCCCTGCATATGTGTTCCCTGCTGTATTACACCCATGAGAATTCAGAAACCGTCTAGATCCTGGGATTTCTGGTCCCTCATGGTGACAGTGATTAGGCACACTCAAGGGTCTCTGAAAGCAAGAGGGACCAGAAACCCACTGATATGATTCATAAGGAATACTAAAAACAATACATTTAGAAAGTTTGACCTGGAACTGAAAGTGCTTATTTTGTGGAGTGTAGATCAGTGAGCAGTATAAAATACCAATACCTAGTAAATGTTTCTAATGGGGAATTAGCTCAAATGGTAGTGAGCTTGCTTAGCATGCAAAAGGTATCAGGATTAAGACCTGCAGCCTGCAGTTGATATTTACTGCATTTCATTGGCTTTGTACATGTACTTGTACATAATGACAATAAAGTTGAATCCAATCTATTCTAATTTCCTCCTGCATTATGACCGACAGTAAAAATGTCTTGTCGAGAGAAAAACATCTGCGTCCTTAAATGTGGTGATGAGACTGAGGACAGTGTGACCTGGAGCAGAGATGTAGATGGAAAAAGGGAGAAGATTCTCACCGTCTACAGGAACACGGTTACTAAACACATCGCTGATCCAGACGGACGTTACAGCTCAGGACCAAGTCTGACTCTGAGTATATTTAGAGTCTCACACTCGGATGCTGGTCGATATTACTGCAGTAAGAACACGGTGGAGCTCAATGTGATAGCAAAGACTGAAACAAGCACTCAAGTCACGGCTAGGAGCGGTAAGGGTTCAGTCACTGAGAATTAATTTCAATAAATTACTTTTAAACAGGACTTTAAAAATCACTGTTTACTGAAACTGTATTTCCTCCTGACAGTAAAACAGTCTTGTCAAGAGAAAAACATCTGCGTCCTTAAATGTGGTGATGAGACTGAGGACAGTGTGACCTGGAGCAGAGATGTAGATGGAAAAAGGGAGAAGATTCTCACCGTCTACAGGAACACGGTTACCAAACACATCGCTGATCCAAACAGACGTTACAGCTCAGGACCAAGTCTGACTCTGAGTATATTTAGAGTCTCACACTCAGATGCTGGTCGATATCACTGCAATAAGAACACGGTGGAGCTCAATGTGAGAGGAAAGACTGAAACTGATGGTAAGCATAATCTGAGTTAAATCTGAGTTTATAAATTCTTTAGCCTAGAACTAGCCTACATTTTTGCAGCATGATCTGAATTCAAGTGCTATAAATCCTCAATGCATAAATGGTCTTCAATGTTGATTAGTATGATTTGTAATCATATAGTTAACAGTTACTGGCAAATTGCTGTGCTATAAGAGAATAAAATATATATATATATTTTTTTTACAAATCTAAAAAAATATATTAATCAGACTGTATTTGTAGGTAATGAGCCGTTCCCAAAAGAAGTGTTTTACTGCATGGCTTTAGAATCATGACTGCAGATCACACATTTACACACACCAACATTTCTTTCATTATTTTAATCCCATTCCCATGTTTCTTTTTTTATTGCCTTTTTTGCTGTATGAGGAAAACATACAATATTAGACCGAACTGTATATTAGACCGAACCTGTGATTATTAATGTGAACATTGCATCAATGTTTTCTTGCAAAATCTAATAAACTGCAATTTAGAATATGTGTGCCGTGTTTTACATTATTTACATCATATAGTTTTAGATATTTTTCAGATCATATATTTTTGTTCCTGTGAACTCGATTTCAAAAATGTTGTTTTCCACATTTGTTGTTTTTGTTCTATGTGATTATTTAATGATGGAAAATGGGTTAATTTCCATCAAACCGCATGTACAGTATGTTACATTAGACGTTTATAAAGATTTAGAGGAACTCTCAGTTTAATCTAGATATGTACAGTGAGAGCACATCTGGCATAATCCATTATCATTCTATTTCTGAAGAACTATAGGACATCCTTTCTACATAAAATATAAATTCCAGGTAATTCTCTGCAGTAACACTTACAGTACATCTGCATTTCCTTTTTATGTCTTCTACCTTGGAATCAAAACCAGACCAGACTGAAGATCTTATCCTAGCTTCCTACTTACATAAAACTTTTAATATAATCAAATAAATTGTACACCTTCATAATTTTTTTTTACAAACATGGTACGCAGGAGATTTGTGGCAGGATCGTAGAGATGTAAAGCTGTCAATGTACATGACATATAAAAATGTAGATGTGAATGGACAGGACAGGAGGTAAAGAGTTATACAGGTGTGAATATATAGAAATGTATTTATTTTTCTTTCTTTTTTTTAACAGGTGAAACAAATAATTATGGAGAAATAAATTAAAAAGATACTAGTACAAACGTTTTTAAAGATAATATTTTAAAACACTTGGAGCTAAATGCCAGTTCAGTTAGCATATAATTCTCAACCACAGGATGTCAGAGATTCCTGAAACCAAAGACCCAGGGACAGTTCATTTCATGGAGTAATAGTTAGTAGTTAACAAACGGGGTTAGTGATTGATAAATTGATAAATGTAGCTGCTTTTCTACTTTATACAAACAAAAACTTTTCTCTAGAGTGGTTATTATAAAAGTGAATAATAATGCAGTACTGTTCATGTAGCCCTGTAAGGTTATGTACAGCTAAAAGAGAGAGTAAACTATTGCTCCTATTAAATGTTTTTTTATTTTTATTTTTTTAAGCTAAGTAGCATTTGGAAACTACTGTGGTACTGACTAATAATACTGTGCATGTTTCTTTAAGAGTGCTGTTTCTGTAACAATCGGCTAATAGCGGTAGGCACCCTAACTGGTTAGGCTGAGGATTGGGCGTGGACGATAGTAGAGTGTAAGCATTCAGCATGTAATGAGTATTGTGTAATATTAGGTCAGACTTTATGTTAAAAGATAGTTTGTTTTACATTTAGTGAGAATGTGATTTGTTTAAATATAGTGCTGTGTAGAGTTAAAAGCAATTTTATGGAATAGTTAATAGGCATAATTCATATAGAGTTCACGATGTGATTTATGTGATTAATGTAATGAGTCATGAGACAGATTCATACACAGTGTTGATGTTGGGAATATGTGAATAAGTGGACATTGAATAGCCATCCTCATAACTTTAAAGATTGTGTTGCTGTAATTAATCTGTTAAAGCAGTATAATAAGATGTTTATGATAATCTGTTATGTAAGTTTAAAAAGTTTGTTTGTCTATTGTTAGATTTGATAGCAGAAGATTGGTGTCATGTAACATATTGTTTAGATGTGTGTTTATAGGATTGGGCATGGACACTAGTAGAGTGTAAGCGTTCAGCATGTAATGAGTGAGTTCAGGTGTACACGCGAAATGGAGTGCTCCGGGTTTAAAAGTGTTTTCATGTAACTGTTTTACAGAAACAAATGTGTTGCCCAAGGACACGCACCGTCTCATTCTTAAAAGTGTAACATATTTTGGCGAGCCAGCCAGGAGGAGGCGACAGTGTGGCCAGCACAATTAACCTCCCTCCTTCCATTGAGTCAAACCTTCAGCAAGATGGAAACCAGTCAGATCCTGAGAAAAATGCTTTTCACCACACCCCTCTCCTCGAATCACTACAAATGTTCCACCAAGGAGCCAATTAGAGCCAACTCGCACATTGCCTGAGGTAACACTGTGAAGGGAGTTTAAGATTTGTGGGCAAATTGGAGAGAGTGGGCAGAGGGATAAGTTATCGTATCTCAGTTTAGTTTGCCAGCTTGAGTTGGGGATAGAGAAAGGACACACACAGACTGAGATGGTGGAAGCAGTAATCAGGGCTGTTAGTCCAGGGCTGCCATTACGAGACATGTTAGATATCAAGCGTGGGTTGACCCTCAGGGCACTCCTTACCATCCTGAAAGGTCACTATCGGGTAGATAGCTCCACAGAACTTTATCATCAGCTTCTTAACATCTCTTAAAAGCGTAGAGAAACTGCCTTAAACTTTGTATTCTGTGCAATTGAGCTTAAGGAAAAGCTGTTAAGGAAAACAGCAAGTGAGGACAACAATGAACAGTACAGCAGGTCTGTCATTCAGCGCAAGTTTCCCCGCTCAATAGAAACAGGCCTGTTGAGTGATGCGGTGACGTTCCAAATGTTGCCTTACCTCAGTGATGTGACCATAACAGGTGAGGAGCTTATACAGAAAGTGGATGAGGAGGCAAAGGTTGAGAGTGAGAGATAAGACAAACGCAAAAGATCCACTGTGGGAAAAACAAAACAAAATGCAGGAGCTTGAAACAGACCCTCAGTTAAAACCCACATCAGCCCAGAGTCTCTCTAAAAACATAGAGTCCAACTGAACAGCAGCGATCAAAACAGTAAAATGGAATGAAACTAAGCCTGATACCTTGAATGCACAGCAGATGTTGGAAGAACTTCGCAAAAGAAATTAAACAAATGTTTCTGGCAGCAATGGAAGTAAAATGTCATCCTCCAGAACATAAACAGAGAGTGAAAGGCTGCAAGAAGTGCAAAGATGAGGGAAGATCTGAGAACTGTTTGCACTGTTTTAAATGTGGGCAGGAAGGTCATTTCTCTCTGGGGTGCAGAGCCATATTGGGAAATGGGTGGGGACTACTGGGATGGGGCCAGCAGTAGTCAACGAAAAAGTGCCCCAAAATAAGCAGCTACCACCCAGCCCAATCATGCAACCAATTATTACCTCGACAACAGCCACAGTTAGTAAGCCTTGTAGGAAATAGATGTATAGTAGATTGTTAAAGCCCTGTGGGACACGGGAGCTCAATCCAGCATGGTGAATGACTCATGGTGACTGAACCACCTTCCATACACTGTGGTCAGACCCATATCAGAATTTTAGCGGATGAGTCACTGATGGTTATTGCTGCTAATGACACTCCCATTCCATATATAGGCTGGATTGAAGTAAGCTTTAGATTAGGCATTGACCCTGTCCCAACAAATGATCTCCAAGTACCAATACTTGCGTCCAGTGACTCGGCAGTTGCCAGTGATCCCATCATCGGCTATAATGTCATTGAGGGCATCATAAACAGAAATGAGGAGAGTACTAAAGGTGGGAAAAAGCAGTTGGCACACAAAGTAAGTAAGGCCTTTGCCATCACAGTGAGGACTGCTCATCAGGTGGTAAAGTTAATGCAGAATGGTGATTCAGACTCAGAGACTCGTGTAGTTTGCACAGGCAGAAAGAGAGTGCCCTTGCCAGCTAACCAGGTCACCACTGTTTATATAAGAGCACATGTGAGTTCACAAGCTCAAGGCCAGCACATGTTCTTTTCACATGACATCCTCAACCCTCCACCAGAAGGTGTGACTTACAATGATGCACTGGTGCAGATACCACAAAGAAGAGTGCCATACATACCCATATCTATGACCAATACCACTGATCGCACCATCTACCTGGACTGTCATAGAGTGGTTGGGTACTTGGAACCCATTAAAATGGTATACACAGCACCAATGCAAATGAAAGATGGGATGTCTGTTGAAAGGAAGGACAGCACGGAGACAAGACCCGGCAATGCAAGTAGCACACAACAGCCAGAGGATATGCAAGTTAAAAGACCTAGGGTCTGGGATCCACCTGCCATCTCCCAGAGGGACAGCAGGAGGCAGTGAGGAGAGTGTTGCGGGAGAAATGTGAGGCCTTTGCCTATGACAGTGACGATGTGGGTTGTATACCATCTCTCAAGATGCATATCGCCCACCATGATAAGACCCCAGTGCAAAAGACCTATATGTCTGTTCCTCTTCATAGTGAAGTGAGGGAGTACCTGCAAGATCTGCTGAGAAGAGGGTGGGTCACACCCTCTCGATCCCCCTATTCATCACCGGTGGTGTGTCTGCAAGAAGGATGGTGGTGTCTGTCTCTGTGTTGACTTCAGAGAAATCAACCGCAAATCAGTTCCTGACCGCCACCCGATACCAAGAATCCAAGATATGTTGAATGCACTGGGAAGAAGTTTGTGGTTCTTGGTCTTATACCAGGGTAAAGCGTACCACCAGGGCTATCTGAACGAGGAAAGTTGCCCACTAATAGCGTTCATCACCCCCTGGGGACTCTATGAATGGGTGCGTATACCATTTGCTCTTAGTTCAGCTCCTGCCGAGTTTCAGAGGTGTATGGAGCACTGTTTGGCTGGCCTGAGGGACACAATCTGCCTTCCCTACCTCGACAACAACCTGGTACATAGTTGCAGTTTCGAGGAACATTTGGAGCATATTCGTCTTGTTCTTCAGCGTTATAAGGAACACGGAGTAAAGTTGACCCCAAAGAAATGTGAATTGTTTAAATCAAGTGTGAGGTTTCTTGGCAAGTTGGTGACAGGAGAGGGTTACACAATGGACCCCACAAAGATAGCCCCAGTGCAGGCATAAAAGGAGATGACTCCCACCACTGTGGGTGATGTATGGCAGATTCTTGGGTTCCTCTCCTATTACAGGTCCTTCATCACTAACTTCTTGCCTATGGCTCCCGCACTCTGAGTCCATCAGAAAAGAGATACCATCTTCACTCCGTAAAGCTAGAGTTTTTAGCATTGAAGTGGGCTATCTGTGAACATTTCCAGTGTTATCTGTACCATGTCTCATCATGTGTGGTATATACAGATAACAACCCGCTAACGTATGTACTCACCACTGCAAAACTCAATGCAATTGGACATAGATGGGTGGCAGAGCTGGCCGATTATAACTTTGTAATTAGGTACCGCCCAGGCAAGAGCAACTCTGATGCAAATGGTTTGTCACGGGTGCCATTGGATATTAAGGAGTCTATGCATAGTTGTACAGCTGAAGCAAGTCATGATGTAATCAGTGCTTCAATGGAGAGGGTCACAGTTGAAAGGAGGAACCCTTGTCGGGGCATGGGAGTGTTACGTGTCAGTGCGTTGGGTCTGGTGAAAGACTGTGAGACCAGCCAACCCCTAACCCCTGATCAAATACGCAAAGCTCAGGAAGAAGATGAAATCCTGTCAAGAGTCACAGAACAGGAGGCTGAGTAGAACTGAAATGAAAACTGAGTATTCTGCCGTGGCCACCCTGTTGAAACAATGGTTGAAGATTCATGTGGGCCAAGATGGTGTTCTACCATAGAAAATCTTGTCGAGAACAACTACTGCTCCCCAAAGCTTATCATCCGCTGGTATTTTAAGAGTTACACCAGGAAATGGGTCACTTAGGGGTGGAAAGAACACTTGTCCTGATTAGGTTCTACTGGCCATAGATGAGTAAAGATGTGGAGCATTTTGCCAGCAGCGTGTGTGAATGTCTCAAAAAGAAGAAGCCAAATAGACATACTCATGCGCCCTTGATACCAATCGAGACCACTTATCCATTCCAGCTTGTCTCCATATATGCAAGCACGGATATGAGTATATACTAGTGGTCATGGATCATTTTACTAGGTTTGCGAAGGCCTATGCAACAAAGAACAAAGCAGCTAAAACTGTCACTGACAAGATTTTCAATGACCTTGCTCTTAAGTTCAGTTTTCCAAGCGAATTACATCATGATATCAGTAAAGAATTCGAGAATAAACTGATGGCCAGGTTAGAGAAACTCTCTGGCATCCAGGGTTCACACAGGACACCGTACCACCCCCAGGGTAATGGCCAGGTGGAGAGGTTTAACCACACACAGTTGTCTATGTTGCGCATTCTGCAGGACAAGGAGAAAGAGGATTGGAAAGAGTCCCTTGCTAAGGTTGTCCATGCGCACAACTGCACAAGGAATGAGGCATCAGTTTATGCTCCCTATTACCTTATCTTTGGATGTTCTCCTTGCTTGCCCATTGATTTGTGTTTAATTTCGGAAAAGATGAGTCCCATGATACATATCATGACTATGTAAGTCACTGGAAAAGGAGAATGCAAGAGGCATATCAGATTGCAGCGAAAACAGCCATTAAGGAAGCAGCTTGGGGAAAAACAGGCTATGATAGAAAGTTTAAGGAAGAGATCTGAACCCAGACAACAGGGTTCTCCTAAGGAACCTCACCCCCAGAGGTGGACCAGGAAAGATTCAGTCATACTGGGAGGATCAAGTGTATAAGGTGAAGGAGAGGAAAGCTGACAGCAGCCCCGTGTATGAGATCAGCTCAGAAAATTGTAAAGGAAGAGAAAGCGTGGTTCACAGGAACCTTCTGCTCCCCTGTGACTTCATGCCGCATGAACAGCCATCAGCAAAAACACTCTAGCCACCGAGAAACCCCCTGAGATTAGCAAAGCAAAAAGCCAGACCCAGACGTCAGCAGCAGCAAGAACAGAGTGACACCTCTGGTGATGAATACAGTGGCACCTATCGTTAACTTCTTAGATCTGGCAGACAAAGGCAGCAGAAACAAACTTTGTTGGATCCTCGGGCAGAGCCTTTCCAGCCACAATAGCAGCATCCACTACAGAGCGAAGAGGATGTGCCACTACAGAGCGAAGGGTATGTGCCACTACCATCTCAGAGACCTGATTTGAACCTTGACAGGCATGATGAGGGTGAATCAGTGGTAGCTCCTCTGGCCTTGAAACAAGGAGAGCAACAGGTGGTAAGGCAACGATCTCAGAGACAGAGACATCAGTCTGTTGTATTAAGTTATGATGCATTGGGTCAACCATCCTTTGTACCAAGAAATTGTAAGATAACAGAGACTCAAGTAAAACAGATGAAGGGTTACTGGAAGCCTTGGATGGCTGAGGTGTTCTAAAAAGAAAAAAAATTTGATTACAGTAATGTCAGGAGACATTTATTTTTGTGGAGGAGAGTGTAGCTCTGTAAGGTTATGTACAGCTAAAAGAGAGAGTAAACTATTGCCCCTATTATTTTTTTTTTAAAGCTAAGTAGCATTTGGAAACTACTGTGGTACTGACTGATAATACTGTGCATGTTTCTTTAAGAGTGCTGTTCGTGTAACAATCGGCTACTAGCGGAGGTACCCTAACTGGTACACTAGGCTGAGGATTGGGCGTGGACGCTAGTAGAGTGTAAGCATTCAGCATGTAATGAGTGAGTTCAGGTGTACACGCAAAACGGAGTGCTCCGGGTTTAAAAGTGTTTGCATATAACTGTTTTACAGAACTGTTTTTTCTCCTTCTTAAAAGTGTAACACTCAGAATGGGTTTAATGAGTTTTACCCCCCAAGAAAAAAAAAAGAATATTATAAAATGTTATCATGAGTGTGACTCTTTCATAAAACCATATACAGTGGGTATGGAAAGTATTCAGACCCCCTTAAATTTTTCACTCTTTATTATATTGCAACCATTTGCTAAAATCATTTAAATGATTTAAGTTCATTATGCCCTGACTTAAACCCAATTGATCATCTCTAGAGAGACCTGAAAATGGCTGTCCACCAACGTTTACCCTCCAACGTGACAGAACTGGAGAGGATCTGCAAGGAGCAATGGCAGAGGATCCCCAAATCCAGATGTGTAAAACTTGTTGCATGTTTCGAAAAAGACTCTTGACTGTATTAGATCAAAAGGCTGCTTCTACTAAATACTGAGCAAAGGGACTGAATACTTGTGAATACCATCTGATATTTCAGTTTTCAGCAAAAATGTCAACAAGTCTGTTTTTATTTTGTCGATATGGGATGCTGTCTGTATATTAATGAGGAAAAAATCATTAATGTACTTAAATGATTTTAGCAAATGGCTGCAATATAACAGAGTGAAAAATTTAAGGGGGTCTGAATACTTTCCCTACCCACTGTATGTATAAAGGATTAAAAAATAATTAATTGCCCATTCTTCCTGGCAGAAATCCTTTATCTCTGGCTTCTTCTTTGGAAATATTCTGTGTACGGCTCTCTTCAAGTCATTCCATGATCATTCCATTAAGTTCTGGGCTCTGACTTAGCCACTCCTAAAGGTGGATTTTTTCATGTATGTCACATAACATTTCTGAATGGCTTTGTATTAACCCCATCAGTACATTTTCATTCATCTCTTTTCAAATTGGTAAATATGTGGTGAAAATGAAGGTAGATGAAGTTATATTGTATTAGACTCAGTCAGATAGCGGAGTGTTTCTACTGCTACAGTATTTCCACACCTATTATGTAATTATTTTAGGATTTTAATTCAAATTAATTCAAGTTCTACTTACAGCATATTCAATGTGATTTAAACGTTTGAATTAAATGTCTGTAATAACTTTTAGTTTGCTGTAAGCCTACAGAAACAGCACTTTTGACATAAGACTAACCGATCACACACGAACACAACATTATCTTTACATTTATACTTAAAAAAAAAACAAAACAAAAAAAAGGATTGTGTTATAACTCCAGTTATGTTAGAATATAACTAAGATCTGTCTGTATATAACTGTGATTATTAATGTCATTATTACATCAACCATTTATGATGTAATGATCGTTGACTCTGTTTAAACTGCACTTTGGGATTTCTGAGTATAGTCTTAATTACAATAATACTGAATCAACCCCTAAATACAAATAAATAAATAAATTAGTTACTTTCTTTTTTTATTATTATTACTTAATTTCTTTGGCGGAACAATCACCAGTTTAATCTCTTTAAAATGATTGAGATGTCACGCCGAGGTAAATTTATCAATATATTTACAAATAAAAACAGAGAAAGAGAAATAAAGAAAAGCTGCATGAAATGATAAGTTGTTGTTGGTGATGTAATAAAACAAATGTTAGATTTTCTTTATTTCTCATATTATAAAACAATTGGCAAGAATACTATTTAAGGACACAGCATCAACTAGTGGATATTTATAGCATGACGTACATCAACCAATTGGTTGAGATGGCTCAATCAGGTTAACTTCAACACATGTTCTATAGGATACAGTAACTCAAATGTGCTCTCAAAAATGTTAAAGGATTAGTTTCATTCAAGTTCCATCTACAGTTTTCTATCTCTGATCTCAAATTCATGCAAAATCTTAGAGATAAATTTTCCCATGTATTATTATGCACACAGAGAGCACATTTGAAAAAAAAAAAACTTTTTTTTTTCTGAAAAATAAGACACCCAGAAATGTACAAATTGTACAGAAATGTTATTTTTAGGTTCTGCAGTGACACGTCAGCATTTCCTCTTTCTCTGCCTGAAGATTTGATGCTTGTTATATGTGGGAGTGTGGAGATGTTAACATTCACCAAGTTCAGTGTGTTTATGTACGAAAGCCTGATGGGATGCGGATTGTTCTCAACATTACTTTTTTTCCCTTCTTTTTTTAGTTTTTCCCTTTTTTCTTCGTCCTTTAACATGAGCTTTTTTTTTTCTTTTTTTCTTTAAAACACAGAATTTCTCTTTTCTGTTTGCACACACAGTCCCTCAGTGTGACTCGCCCTGTAGCTGGTGCTACCTTAATGTCCTCACACCGCATGCTGAATCTAGAAGGCCTACATCTCCTCTGTTATATATCTACATGAATATCAACTTTTAAATTTCATACAGTAATTAGTAATAAAATACAATTTTATTACAACAAAAAACACTGTATACTGGTGAACAATTGCAAATTAGTACTGATGTAAATCTGTCACTTTACACAATACAGATCTAAATAAACAGGACTTCAGGTACAGTATGCATATCAAGGTGAGATACAGATTGATAGATATGCAATTATAAATATATTCCTCACTACAGATATTTACAGTTACAGTGTCATGCCTGATTTATTTATTTATTCATTTATTCATTTTCTTTTCTTTCTTTTCTTTTTTTTTGTGCATATTTGTCACACTTAAATGAGTGGGATCACCCCCATCCCCCATCCCTGATTGAAATTTCTGATTACTTGCCTCATTGCTGCCGGACCTGATGAATCAAGAAATCACTTAAACACAATCTGTATAACAGAATGCGCGCCTTCCCAGGAGCGGTCGGCCTACCAAAATTACTCCCAGAGCAAAACTCATTCAGGAGCTCAGAAAAGAGCCCAGAACAACATCTAAAGAACAGCAGGTTTCACTTGCCTCAGTTAAGGTCAGTGTTCACAATTCAGAAAACAACATCATCATCCTGATTATCCCCAAAACTTTTGGGCAAATATTCTGTGGACTGATGAGACAAAAGTTGAACTGGAATTATATGTTTTTACAAATATTTCCCAGAAGTGATTTCACTATAACTGTAGAAATAGCAACAGCCCCCCCCCCTTTAACAGTTAACACACATGTGATGCAGTTCTCTTTTTACCTCCATTCTAAACTACAATCACAGACTGAAGACAGATTAGAGCCTTGTAGGACACAGAGGGGCAGCGATGTGGGTTCTCGCTTTAACTTCCCTCCTGATTTGTAGCTCTGTACACGCGGCTCAGAGCGGTGAGTAAACCTTTATACACTACAGCTGGGCAACTTTACCTGCATTTTAACTGCTGAGTCCCCGTACGGCTTACATGCTGGTTTAAAGAAAGGCTTAACAGAAATAAAAACAGAACAGCTGTGTACTGTACATTTCAGTGATTGCTGTGTTTGTTTTTACAGCCGTAGTCGATCGGAGACACACGGAGGGGACTGAGACCGCTCTCTTCTGTAAACATGATGGTAGTGTGATTTGGGGTAGAGGAGTTCCTGCAGGGAGAGAGGACATACTCCTTACTCACCATGGAGGCATCACCATTAAATTCAACCCTGATCCAGATGACCGATTCAGTGTGTTAGGTGATTTATCACTCGCTATAAGCGATCTGTCTCTCTCAGACTCGGGGATTTACTACTGTAACGCTGTTCCTGTCTACAATCTGACTGTCACTGCATTACAAGGTGAGTGTAACGTCTGAATGTTTCTATTCTTTTTTTCAAATAGTAAAAATACACACGAAATGCCAGAGACTAACAATACTTATAAACTGATCTGTACATCAGCTGTATATCAGCTGATCTGTACATGTGCTATATTAGTGAGTTTCATTAACTGACTCCAAATCCATAAATCACTTCCTTTATATACAGGTAGAAATCATTGTATTAAAAAAGAGAGAGAGAGAGAGAGAGAGAGATTGAGTTGATGATGCTGTTTATAATCCATGTTAACGGCTGACGTTTTTCTGTGATGTTTTTTTATGAACACGTCTGTTCTCAGCAGAGACAACCTGTTGTTACGAGGCAGATACAGACACAGAAGAGTGTATCTTTAAGTTTTAAGTCTAAAGCTTGCAACAAAAGCCAAAATGTAAGACGTGAACAAGGTCAGAGAGCAGGCAATAACCAGGCGATGTGCAAACAGCATAACCCACGTTAGCATATAGAGCGAACACTGAAGTCTGGAACACACACACACACACACACACACATAGACCACTTCACCTTGTCAACTGCTTGTTACAGCAAATATCTAACCAGCCAACCAGCACCTTAGTGCATTTCGGTGTGCAGACGGTCAAGACAATCTGATGAAGGTCAAACCGAGCATCACTTTGAGCCTGGCATGGTTGTTGATGCTAGATGTGCTGATCTGAGCATTAACAAAGGGGTTTACAGAGAGTCTGAAAAAGACAAGATACCCAGTGAGGGCAGGTCTCTGGTCTCTGGGTGAAAATGCCTTGTTGATGCCAGAGGTCAGAGGAGAATGGGCAGACTCGGTCAAGCTGATATAAAGGCAGCAGTAACTCAATTAACATCCCGTTCATCTCTGAACCCACCACACGTCGAACCTGGAAGGAGACGGCTACAGCAGCAGAAGACCACACCAGGTCACATCTACATCTACATCTAGGGCAGACGCCCTTATCCAGAGCGACTTACATTTTTTAAAATCTCATCATTACATCTGAGCAATTGAAGGTTAAGGGCCTTGCTCAAGGGCCCAACAGTGGCAACTTGGTGGTTGTGAGGTTTATTGAACCGTAGTCCAATGCCTTAACCACTGAGCTACCCCTGCCCTACACATGGTGTAGTGGTGTGGGGGAGATTTTTGTCAGTACACTTTGAGACCTTTATGACCATTTGAGCATGCTTTAATGGCACAGTATTGTCGTCATTGTGTTGAATCCCTGCAACGAAGAATTAACTCAGTGCTTGTTTCTAACATCTTCAGGACAGAGGAGTTTGTGCTTTGTAGTTTCGCTCTGACCGCTGAAAGAAGCCTTTACTGTACGTTTCTTACCAAGCAGTTGGATCTAATAAAGTGACCAGTGAGTGAATACCGTATATTGGACCGTGTGTTGGACTCCTGGTGTGTGTTTAGTCCATAAATGGATGAAAAGGCTAAATTAATTCTAATCAAGAAAAAAAAATGATAAGAATGAATTAAGTACTTGGGCGTGTGCTGTTATAGGAGAATTATCACAAACGTGAGTGTAAATTAATATTCAGGGAAGAGATGACATCATCTACAGTAATTACATAAATCAGGAATCGGTCTGTTTCTCTCTGCAGGTAAAGAGACAATTCCAGCAGAAGGTGTTTACTGTCTGGCTTCACGTCCATGAATCCACATCACACAGTGACACACAAGGTCTTTTCATTTGTATCTCATTTCTGTGTTTTTATTCCCTTTGCTTTCTTTGGAGTCTTTGCTATTTAATAGTAAACTGAATGTAACTTACACAGTGATTATTGATGTGATTATCACATTAAACATGTAAGACTGAATCTTTTACACTGCAGTTTGTAATATCTGACATTATTGCCTTTGCATATTTAGATATATGTGTAATTTATTACACATTATTCTCTTTGTTTCTTTCATTAAATTCATTTCCACACTTATCCTATGTGATTAATTCAGCTTTGATTTAATGTAAATGTAATGTAACGTGTCCTGGGTTTAGGTTGAATAAATATGATTCAAGCTCCATCTACTGTATATTGAGTTTGATCTAAATGTTTGATTTAAATTTGCCTGTAGGAACCTTCAGTTTGATGTAAATCTACAGACGCAGCACATTTGAGATGACAAAAACAGAACATTCTTCTTCAGTAAATAGTATTTTAACTTCCACAGTGACACTCACGTCAGCATTTCCATGCTTTGTCTTCTTTTTAGGAGTCAAAGTCAGACTGATGAGCTCACGCTAGCCTCCTACAAACATGTACAGTACCACTCAAAAGTTAATATTTACATTTATTTCATACTATAATTCCTGTCATAATAGAATGTAACAGATCTGTCTGTATACAACTGTGATTATTAATGTAATTATTACATTAACCATTTATTGCTGAGTCTGGTAAACTGCAATTTGGGTTATCTGAGTAAACGTACACTAGGGTTAGGGTTAGTAATTAAACATATTGAGTAGTGTTAACTTTAATAATTACAATTAGTTCAAATGAATCCACCTTGATGACTATTTAGAACTTTTCTTTTTTATGACTTTGTAGAAATTAAATTTTTCAACTTAGCTGAACAAATGTAAATATTTCAACAGTAACTGTCACCTTAAAGTCCCACCAACTTAAAATCTTTCAGACTAGTGATTTTGTGTCTGACATCATCAGGGCAATAGGACACTGGCGGCTCAGTGGGAGGGGTTTCGCCTGCCGTTTCAAGTCAAGTCAAGTCAATTTTATTTATATTGACATTGTCGCAAAGCGGCTTTACACAATAAAAAGAAGTAAGTTTTTATGCAATGTGTATGAATCAAAATGATAAGATTGTCCCTGATGAGCAAGCCGAGGGCGACGGTGGCAAGGAAAAACTCCCTGAGATGGTAATAGGAAGAAACCTTGAGAGGAACCAGACTCAACAGGGAACCCATCCTCATCTGGGTGATAACGGATAGCAGAGAATGATCAGCATAATAATGTGTACTGGAAGTTCAGTGTAACAGGAGATGTGTTAAAATTTAAATTAAAAGGAGTCCAGTTTGTTCCCGGAGGCTCAGGTAGACTGTAGGAGATTCCAGTCCTGAGCTGTCGAACAACTGAAAGGCCCGGGTTCGATTCCCCACAACTGGATGAAGTGTCTGTCTCAAGCCCAGATAAAATGGGAGGGTTGATTCAGGAAGAGCGTCTTGTGTAAAACCTGTGCCGAGCTTGTGTGCGGACCGGATCGTCTGCTGTGGCGACCCATTGCTGAAAGACCAACAACAATTATTTGATTTGCAACAACTAAAAAAATGATCATTGCTATTAAATAGTACGAGTTAGGCGACTCAATAATGCAAGTAAAGAACGATTAATATGAATGAGTACAAAACACTCAAAAACTGATGGTTCTGTTTACTTAAAATTGGAAACATCATTACTTAAAAAAAAATATGTAACTGATTACCTCAAATCTTTTGAGTTTTGCCATCTCATTCGGGTTTACAGTGCAGTTTAAATTACATTAATGGACTGTATCAACCTGTAAATTAAAACAACTAAATAAGTAACTAAAACAAATAATAAATAGCTTTTTTTATTTCCTTGGGGGAACAGAGCCTAGTATAAACTCTTTCAAATGTGTCTTTCAAAAGATCTGTTGTTTTTGTGATCTGAGTTTATTATGACTGAAATGAAGCTGCTCACATCGCGAGTACTTTCACTTTGTAAAAGTCAGCGTTTATTAATGAGTTCATATTTCAGTTGAATGAAACTAAAGAGGCCAATCAGGGGTGTTTTTCTGGGGTGCTATTATTTATTTAACATTTAGTCTGCTTTGCAAAAGTTGCCGCTCTTTATGACAGAAATCAAGCTGTTCATATCGCCTTTACATATTACATTACATTACACATAATATTGCGTGTGTTTTGTAGGATTCTCTCTTAATCACGTGTGTTCTCCCCTGAATGCTGCCATGAATATAAATAGTGATGCAGCGTTTTGTGTTTAAATTAAACTCAATGCAGATATTGTAAATGTCTCTGTATGTCTGAGACAAACATTTTAGATTAAAACATTTTAGTTGTGAATTGGACTTTAACATGTAATACATCTTTAAATCATGTTTAATCCTGACTGTTTTCCTTAAAATATCACTTTGTTAATTTTGTCATTTTATCCATCTACATTTAATACGAGGATTTTTGGCTGCTGAACGCTGCAGAACAGGTAAGGAGATGATAAAAACTGATAACGACTCCATGAAGAATATTATTTAAAACACAGAAACACCTAGTGGATATTTTTTAGCATGACGGACATCAACTGGGATCAATCAGGTTAACTTCAACACATGTTCTATAGGATATAGTGACTCAAACGTGCTCTACCAAAACGTTGAGCAAACCGTTAAAGGGTTAGTTTCATTCAAGTTCCATATACGGTATATTATCTCACATAAATAGATATAAGACATCCTTTGTATAGAAAAGTTATTTTTAGGTTCTGCAGTGCCATGTCAGCATTTCCTCTTTCTCTTTCCTCTCTTGGAATAAAAACCCAGACTGAAGATCTCATTTGTTATATGTGGCGATGTGGACATGTTAAGAGACATCGGGTTCAGTGTGGATGTAAGCTTGGTGATGTGAGGTAGATGATGAGGTGTTCTCCATGATGGAATCTTGGGCTGTGTTCCGGGCAGTGTGAGTGACGGGGAGGAATTGGACACGACTAAATTAGGGGAGAAAATCGGGGAAAAATCCCCCCCAAAAAAAAAAGAAAATAATAAAAAACAAGCCATGGTGGACGGGAGCACCTCACCTTAGTAGGTTTGAATCCCACTTCAGTGAAAGACTTACACTGACTTAGGTGCAATTACTTTTTCACACAGGGCTATTTATGGTTTGGACATCTTTTTTCCCCATTAATAAGTGAAATCATCATTTAAAAACTGCATTTTTTTTTATTTTTCCGGGTTATCTTTGTGTAATATTGATGACCTGAATTATTACCCAGGTGTAAATAAACATGACTTTCTGACAAACATGCAGTTTAAATAAACAGATATTTATATATACAGATGTAAATATGCAGATCATTCTCAACAACAATTTTTAAACCAACAAAAAATGTATTTTTAAATAATATCATCAGAGAGAGCTTTTCACAAAACCCATGTTTTTGTCATGTACAGTATGTATTGCTTCATATTAACTCCATCAGTACATTATTATTATTCCTCCATTTACAAATTGATAAATACATGGATACATGATGTAATAGTTCAAACTTAAAACTAATATCATCGGAGCGTTACAGTGACAGTCAGAGTGAGATACTGGCAGCTGATCAGATGAACAAAGAGCTGAAAAAATATGAGTTTAAACTCAACAATCAGTTGATTCTGTCAGATGTTTTTCTTCACTGTAACTGCTATTCATTTGCATCCCTGTTGCACTGTTTCTTCATTGTACTGTGGTTTATTAGTTACTCTAAAAGGTCTATTTATCCATTGTTGTTGTAGCAGAAATTTACCTTGTGATTGTTGCGTTCAGCAGCAGGAACCTGCAAGTGCAAAAGTGCTCATTGTTTCAAATTCTGTACAAAGTTCCAACAGAGAGAAACAGTAACGATATCAATTAAGATTAATAACAAATATGAAATAATAAAAAAATTAAAATAAAACAAAATCTAAAGTACTAATACTTTTTTCTTTACATATACTATACAGATACATACATGCAGGTGTAACGTTTACAGAGTTTAGGGCTGAAACAAGAATTTTTAAATGTTTTTAAACAAGTGTGGAAAATATAGTGACATACAGGCCGACATGACACGAAAAAAAAACAAGACTTTCTTCTGAATAAAAACGAGTCTATGATGAACCGCATGCAGCAGGATGCTGTTACAGTCTGATGTAACCTGGTGTAAATATTCACACTGTTGGATCTTCCACACTTTCGACTCTCACAGATACATAAAAAATTCAAAGTAAAACCATGTTTTCTTTTCCTTAAATTTTTTCTAAAGTGATGTAGGCCGGTAGAGAACATTGCACAATCTTCTTTTAAACGAATGTGTGTCAGTCCACACATGACTCGGTTCCTCTATTTTCTTTCCATTTTAAAGCAGAGACTAAAGCATTTCATGTGAGTTTCACAAGGACACGAGGCAGCGATGTGGCTTCTCACTTTAACGTCTCTGCTGTTTTATAGCTCTGTACACACAGCTCAGAGTGGTGAGTAAACTATTATACACTAAAACAAGGCTGCTTCATCCGCATCTGCGTGGTGTGTTAAATACTCATCAGATATCTCAGAAATAAAATCAAACATGCAGATGGTCAACAGCTGTCGATATTTCAGTGCTTGTTGTATTTGTCTTTACAGTCCTGTACGATAAGACTGGAACAGAGGGGAGAGATGTTTCTCTTTACTGTGGACATGATGGTAGTGTGATTTGGGAGAAAGGAGGTCCTGGAGGGAGACACACCATCCTCACTGCTAAACATGGAGAAGAGACAAACCCCATTAAACACAACCCTGATCCAGATCACAGATTCAGTGTGTTTAGTGATTTATCTCTCTATATAAGGGATCTGTCTCTCTCAGACTCGGGGGTTTACTACTGTAACGCTGTTCCTGTGGTCAATCTGACTGTCACTCAGTTACAAAGTAAGTGTAAAGTAATTTTTTAATATTAGTATTATTAATTTGAAACTAAGTCATACTTTTCACATTATTCAATAAAATTTACATCACCAATTACTTTCATTCTTTATTTCTGCATATGTTAAAATACTTAGTGGTTTATAAATGGCCCAGGTTGTTATTATTATTATTATTATTATTATT